>JAPTHA010167261.1:0-17006 GCA_029814585.1 Gymnapogon annona | reverse complement strand
AACCTCGGGGGGCGTGGGGGTGGTGGTGGTGGTGGGGGGGGGCAGCGCAGGTGGGACAGTTAAGAATAGGAGTGAGAAGCCCTCTGGACTTAGTGAACCGACGGAACACGCTACGTGTCTCAAAGTCTGTTTTCAGGTCTATTTTTGTCGGCATGATGACATTGACTGGGAGAGAAAATTGGAATTTAATAATAGTATCCGAATCTGTTTGTATGATACTGACTCACTTTAAACAAAGGAAGGGAAAAAAAAGCAACAACAAAAAAAAAAGGGCAACCTGTTCTCATCCTTCAGAGGGAATTCAAAAGGGCTTATTTCTTCATGAGTGCTCTCACCATCCTAATGGTTAATATCGCAGGCGGTCGTTCTTGTCTTTCTGTCAGGATGTCATGGACAGTCTGAGACGTCATGTCCACTATGAGACAGAGGAGTCTGTAGTTTCACCTGTCACTGCCAATCAGCCTGTTCTATCAGATAAGTGGACATGTTGCAGAAAGTCCAATTCACCCCTGGGAGACAAAGACAGAGCTCTCTCTCTCTCTTTCTCTCTCTTTCTGCCTGTCTGTCTCTCTTCCACACACACACAGACCAATTGCATGGTGGAGCTCTGTTCTCCCACTGGTCACTTTTACCTTGACGTGTACAGTTCAGTCATGAAGAACCGTGAGTGGCGCTGCCCTTTGATTGCACTGACTTGCCATTGTTCTCAAATGGAATATGCTTCCTGAGCTTTTCCTATCAAATGATTTGACGTGACAGATTGAAGTGCGACCGGAAATGGCAGCAGAGAGGTTTAAAAAAACAAAAAAAAAAAAACAGCTTGAGTTAAAGGGATACTGAAGTAAATGGCAAGAACTGCTCCTTATGAGAAACAGAAACGCAGCGGCGAGAGTGAGAAATGAAAAAGTGCGACAAGTTGAATTGGAAAAAAAAAAAAAAAAAAAAAAAGGAAAAATAGAAACCCTTTGGAGAGTGCTGTAAATCTGTGGGGTGAGGGAGGCCAACATTAGTTTCAGGCCATTTGTGGCATTCTCATCTCAACCGTCTCGTGAAACACCTACACTGGACCCAATGAGGCAGGACTGATGGAAAGGAGTCTGAATATGAGAGAGAAGAGATACCCCTTTAATTTAAGCGGACCTCAAACACTGCTGCCCTCTTTGACCCACGGTCAGGACAAGGATACAAAACAAATGAGCTGGAAATAATGGAGCACGTTGCCAAAGGTTCTTTTTAATGTGGGATTTAACAGCTAAAGAATAAAACCCAGAGGAAGATGTGTGCGTGTGTGTTTGTTGTTTCTTTTGTAAATACTCTACATGGCTCTGTGCCCTTTTCCTTAGAGCTGAATGCAACTGTTACATTGAAAGCGCAGCTGTACGTGCTCACATTCCTCAGGAAAAAGTGAAGGTCGGAAGGTGAACAGTTGAACTGGTTCATCAAACTGCAGCTCATATGAGTGGGTTCAGCTCATTATTCTGAACGGCCCATTTGCGCAACAGGGATAATGTGATATTATACTGTGTACTATTAAAGTCATCACAGTCCACACTTCACATTTTGTGGTATTTTAATCAATAATCAAAAGGCACGCACGCATTTTTACCCAGCTTTGTTAACGGGACGTAAACATCAGTGTTAAAAATAAAATGTGTAAACACCTGCGATCGAGAGAAAAATTCTCATTTGCATGAATAAAAACAGAGTTAACGCTGATGCTCAGTTAATTTAGTCAACTATATAAAATGTCCCTGTGTTGCAGAAATAGAAAAAAAATATATTGCTTTGGAAACAGACAATATATGTGGCCTTAGATGTTTGGTTTTTTTTTTCCTTTGCTTTAATATACAGAGCATATGTTACAAACGCAAGTGCAAGTGAGCTCAATGACACTGTAATGCTGCTGTTTGCTCATGACCCAAAATGAAAACTCGGTGGTTTATTTACAACCTCATATTGCACAGTGTATTTCATTACAGCTCATAATGAGCTCGTAATATAGTTTTTGCATTAGCTTGCTTTGTCTGCAGTTATATTGCATCCCCGGTGCATTGAAATACATCGTGCACATTGTGTTTGTTTAGTGTGGGTGTTTTTCCGTCGTCGTATTCTCTCATAATTCGCAATAATGCAATAAAGTTGAGACTTGTGTCATAGTGAGGTTGCATTATTCAACACCAAACATAACATATAATATGATTCCTCCACCGTGAGTGTTTTATCACATATTACTTACTTACTTATTCCCCCTCCACGTGTTAACACTTTTCACTCCTCAAAGGAGTGAGACGGTATTAACTCAACTTTTAAAACAACAGAAGTATTTCTCCACATTCTCTGGTTGTAATCCTCTCCGTGCAGAATGATGTCTGACACTGTCCGGGTGTTTTCCTATTTGGTTTAAGGGAGGAAGTTCCTCCGTGCTCACATAAATCTCTGCCTTTAGGATGCATATATATGCTATATATATATATATGAGCTTTGTTTATGACATCGCAAATGCAGTCTCTGAACTGTAGTATGCTGCTTCAATATATATTCATATATATATGTGAAGATGTATATGCATATATTTCTTTTTGTACACTTATTTATTCTATTCTGTTCTACTGTTATTATTTTTCTGTCATTCCACAGCTGTTACATGCCAGTTTCCCCGGTTCGTGAGTAATAAAGTACTTCTATTCTATTCAACAAGTGCGACGTACAAACCTGAAGTCATTATTACTTAAAAACGTATTGATTTTTTTTCCTCATAAGCGCATGAGAGAAATTAAGGGCATTTTGTATTTGCAGAGATTCTGCATTTTGAGTGGCACAACATATATTTTTCATCGCAGACTGCATTGTATATACTCAGTAACACGATTGTAATATTTTCTCAATACGTTCACAGTAAACCTGACTGAAGAGCCATATAGGTTTTTTTTGTTTTTTTTTTAATCTAACATCAGAGCAGAACATTGTATTAATAGCACATGGTTGAATTGTATTGTGATTCAAACGAGTGTTGACAAGACTAGTGGAATCCCAGAGTGTAATTCTGTACAACCACAGCCGTTTTCTTCTGTTACTCACCGAGGGGGGATAGTTTGAATTAATTATGTCATCATCTCTTTGCATTAACAGAGTGAAATCAGTTGACGGATCAGAAAACAAAAAAAAAAAAAAAAAAAAGACGACGACCAATATCACGGGGCTTAATTGGGTTCAAGCCTATTGATGTTTCATCTCCAGCTGTGGTGGAGTTTGTCGTGTTGCAGTGTCTCGTGTATGACATGATCTGTCTAAAATTACAGTATTGCCCCCCCCCTACATTGGCCTTTGTTGATGCACGTGACATCCATCTGAAACCCACATCAAACACTGCTTTCATATGAGTGGCGGCAGGTAGGTGCTGCTCCGTCCCGCCCTCATTATTAAGATCAACACCGTCATTCTCATTGGCTATCTATACAGAAGGTACAGGTGATCATTTAATTTAATTAACCCTAACTATTTTTATACCTGGGAATGGCTGTCATAACTCCGCTCCTAATTTCCCTTTAAAAGCACTTATAGTTCAAATCAACAGAACTCATAAGCATTAGTTCATATGATCGGGCTTTAATCTCATCGTCCCTGTGATCAAAACGAGACCACGTCCCTTCTCCATCTCCTCCAAGCACACATCTATGATAGACATTCTCACTCTGGTTAGTTTTCAGCTTGAAGCAGCCGACAGGGTTTGTTGACATGTCTTCTGCTTTTGGCTTAAATCAGTATGTGCCTCTCTTCGTTTTTTTTCTTTTTTTTTTTTTTCTTCCTGACACAGTCCTCAAAACGCGCCCCAGAATCCTGGAGTTTCTTGATGCTGAATCATCCACAATAACAACAAGGTCTCCAGGAATAAAGTTTCTTCTAATCTTGTTCCACTTTTATTCACTCTGGCATGATGAGTGCTCTCTGAGCCACCCTACTCCAAAGCAGATCCCAATGTTGTATTCCTTGGAGTGTTTCCTTGGAGAATGCACTTCTACTCCACAGAGGAATCCAAAAACAGCACGTGCATCGGCTGTTTGTGTCAGTCACAGTTCAGGTTCAAGTCTGTCTGTAATTACTCCAACTCGCTTTTATTTTACTTTGCTAACTCTCGGAAATAATGTTCAAATTGGGAAAAGTTAAGGTTGTAATTCTATGCAATGTTTGTCTCCGGTGAACTATAGAAAATAGTTTAAAATATCAACATAGCAGCTATTTCATACTTTAAATCTATAAAACATTGAAAAACAACAACTGACACATTTTCATTATACAAAAAATAATAATGTTAGAATGTCATTTTATATATATATATAGTCTTGTTAGTGAAGCCCATTAACTCCAGTTGGGCTAGCTGTCAGACAAAAAAAAAACAAAAAAAAAACAAAAAAACATTATATTAATTGACTCTGCAACAGCATTGTCATACAGACCTGTCAATCAAAGTCCTTAGGTCTGGTAAGGATAAGATAAGGATGAGCTCTGGAAAAAAATACTGATTTACTGACTATTTTAATGGTTGTGTCTAAGGTAAGGCCATGGGGGGGGGGGCGGAGCTTGTCGGAGCCGACTGCAGCAGCTGGAAGTGGCATTACAAATTTAAGATACTTCCATACCGGCTTTTTTTTTGTTGCCAAGGTTCTTCCCCCTGGGTCTAATCTGGACCGGCAGGACCATTTACTGCATGTCACTTCCCCACTCGGTTTCTCCCATTTTCTGTCAAGTGAATGAAGACAAAACTACTTGAATTACAGTAAAAGAACACTAACCCGCGCTGATAGCACACGTGCAGGTGAGGTGCGATGAGCCGTGCACATTTTTTTGAAGACATAAAACAAATTCCTTGTTGCACATAAGCTTTCCTTTGCCATTCATTCATCTATGTACCTGTGAGGGTATGCACGCATGTGTGTGTGTGTGTGTGTCTGTTTGTCATTCTCAGCGTCCCCGGGTGGACAATTAGAAGGTGACAGTCCCATTAGAGGGAGCCCAGCACTACAAAGGCTGAGTGCTGTTGTGAGTGACACCCGGCTCAGCCTCTCACTAAATAACTGTCAGTCGGCCCCCGTCCACTCTGACCCCTCTGGCAACCTCCCTCCGAGCCACTTGGACCCCCACCCCCACCCCACCCCCGAACTCTCATTGGCAGCCTCAGTGACTCCCTGAGCCAAACGTGGTCCTCCTTTCATGCCTGTTCTCTAACTGATTGGTTGGACCCCGTTCGCCTTAGGCATGCCAGGAGGGCCTTCAGCCGGCCTCAGGGTGCTGCTGATTGGCCGGGCTGTCAGGACCACATGTGTCCTGTGGGAACATGTGACAAGCAGCTTGAGTTGAGGGATGCGGCTCGACAATGAAGGTAGGTGGAGAGGAAAAGTGCACAAGCAGCAGAAAGCTCCTCACTGTTCCCTCCCTCCATGGCTCCTTTACTGCATCTACGTCTCTATCTTCACCCCCCCACCCCTCACCCCCCCCCCTTAGTCATCCTTCAAGCAGTGGACCATATCTTCATTGTAATTACGGCGTGGGACATTCCTCAGAGTGCAGGAGACCAGGAGTTTGGTTTACCTATTGTGTTAGAAAGCACTGTGTTCGAGCGAGAGAATGGAGCTTTTTAATGAGTTGAGACTCTCCAGGGTTCTGCAGTGTGTTTTGGCTGCTCAGACACCCACCCTCACCCTTTGCCTCCGCCATCCCCACCGCAGAAGTAGGAAATGTGGCTCTCTTTATACGAGACGTAGAATGGCTGCATTTGCTCTATTCTTCTCCTCCCTCGCTGTGAATCGGGTGAATTAATGCCATTGTTAATGCCGAGAGGCTGCTGGTACATTTCAACAGGATTCTCAGCCACTTGCAGAGCTCATCTAAATTGCCCGACTAATGCTGTAATTGGGTTTGTGAGTCACTTCTTAACTTCCATTAATATTTGTTCTCTCTCTAATTGCACCTTTTTCCAATCCTACATTTCATTCCTTCGTCTGGTTAATGGTCTGAGCAGGAGGGAGCTCTGTGTGTGTGTGTGTGTGTGTGCGTGTGTGTACGTGGGTGTGTGTGCGTGCGCGCGCAACTGCTTTCGGTCCTATGGGGAAATGATGAGTGATATGCAGAATAGAAGGTATTTCATTTTGACACATCAGAGGGTTTGCAGTTAAAATTCGAGCAGGACCCTCCAGATGTATGATCCACAAGAGCTAGCATAAAAACTAACCAAAATAAAAAAAACTCCATGTGAGAATCTTCACATCTCCCTCTTTTCTTAAAAAAAAATAGATCTATCACCTTTTATTTGAAGGTTATTTATTGGATTTGCTGCCGGCATTCAGAATACTCGCCTCTCTTTTTCCCATGTTCATTAAAAGGCATATTACTTGACGGTTACCGTCTCTGATGTTTTCATCTTTTCACACTCACCTCTAACTGGATTGCTCTTTTGCTCTTAGACATCATATAAAAAAAAACAGCTCCTGTGGCAAAAACGAAACAAAACAAAACACAGCACCCTCTGAAAGCCTCCAACTTTGTTTCCATAAGTCTTAGGCTTTTATCTTTAAAATCAAACCCACTTCGGCGAGACCTCACCTCGGGAAACCCTAGGAACTCGCAGAATTCAATTCCATTGACCCTGTTAGAAGGTGGAGAGGAAGAGCTGAATAACGGAGCAGACAAGCCCCTTCCTCTTACTCGTTTGTATCGATGCGACTCGCTGCCTCGCTGCCACTGGGAGAAATGGGAGGAGAGGAGCGAGAGGCAGACAGAGATAGACAAACTGATACAGCGGCAAAACACAGACAGAATGAGAGAGAGATCCAAATGAAAAGGACGGGGTATGAGGCAAAAAAAAAAAATACATATTTCACAACTGCTCAGTTCATTTCCCATTCATTTTCCAATTCATAATGGACCATCCCACCCGTGTGCCGCGCGCAGACACAGCTGTTCTTTATGAGTATCAGGACTATGTGCGACAGTGGCTGTCAGCGGTTCCCACTTGAGAGATATTAAACCTGAGCTCTCTGCAGCTTCTCTCTCTTAGAGACCTCCTATGTGACTATTTTTAAAAAGCCATCCCTCCTCATGACGCCTCTAAACTGACATTCTCCACTCAGCACCCCCGTCTCCATCGCCATCCTCCGCCGTGTAAGGTTGTTATTGTATTTTGTCGGAAACTAAGTTTGAAATAGCGAAAACTTGAGGTGCCACATTTTTTTTCCTAATTGAAAATTTTGTTTCCATTTTGTCGGTATCTCTCTCTCTCTCTCTCTCTCTGTGTCTCTCTCTCTCTCTTTCTCTTTCATCCTCTGCTTCACTATTGCCTACCATGTCATTTTGTTGGATGTTTGTATGGATGGCCTATCAGATTATTTGAATTTCTCTTCCCATCAGAAGCAGGGCACATCAGCTTTGAAGAGTGACAAGCACACAGTAGGAGAGATCAAAGCAATGCAAAACTGAAATTTAAGAGGAAGTTAAAAAGCATGTCGTTTTGCCATTTCCCTCATGTTCAACAAAGGGAAAATAGGTACTGCATAACAGCGGGGGAAGATGAGACATTATCAAACACAACGGTTTCAAGGGTGCGCCTGTGTAGTTTGCAGATACACAGATGCATTTGATGATACTGTTTAACATAGATATTCAAACCGTCTACAGTGACTCCAGAATCCTCCCAAATGCGGAGGTTTTGCTTTTTAGATTTCAATCTTCTGACCTCATTGATGATACCGGAGTCCGACAGCTTAAGATAAGAAAATCGGTTGTCTGTTGTAAGACCACATAATCACTTGGTGTATTTAAGAGCTCACTAAGGTTGTATGCTGACTTGTCTATTGTGAAATGTCCAAAAAAAAAAAAAAAAAGATATATTAAATTCATTAAAAAGCCTGCCAGCAATTTCCCTGTTTCCTAAATCATCAAGTGTCGGTGTGTAAAAAAAAAAAGGCAAGCAGTAAAGCAAATAGAAATGACACATATGAGCTTACAGCAGAAATGACTGGAATTACACATTACTTGTGGGAAATGTGAGTTATTTCAAGGGAGCGGAATGAGATCATCAGAGCAAATTAGATTTGGTGATCTGTGTTAAAAATGTGAAATACCACACACACAAAAAAAAAAATCCTGTGATAATTGTTATGCTGTACACTACAAGTCAAACCTCATCTGCTTTCCGACCATCATCACTTTAATGCTGCACAGTTTTCTATTGAGAGATCTCAATACTGTTTATATGCGTTTACCACAATGTTACCTTGTTCTTATGTCTTCTCCGCATTGGTGTCAGTATAGACGAGTTGTTCAGATACGGAGTCAAAAAAGCAGAGCGGATACATGAGGCATCCAGTCAGTGAGTAGCTTCTATTAAAGGAATCCAGATATTTGGCAGACGTTGTCTGAATTATGCTTGACAGCTGTGACAGCTAACGTGTGACTGAGAAGCCTCCAGAAGAGCTCAGTCATATTTGTCTGTCCCCGGAGTGGTTGGCACCCCCCCCACACACACACCCTCCGCAATGCACATCAGCACAAAAGTATTAATTTAATTCAATTTGCTGCATATTACCTACCTGCTTAAGTTACATACCCCAGATTTATAGCTCCACAACTGCATGCTGTAGCAGGTGCAGTAGGTGTTTTCCATATTTGTACCACAGCAACGTTTACTGTCATGTCAAATGAAGAAGAGTTCTTTAATTTCCCTTCTCAGATAAATAGTTCACTCAGCCTCCGTCAAGATCACGGGTGGGCAAACTACCACCCACGGTCCACATCCAGCCCGTTGGTCCGCCGAAAGAACAGAATTGTCCAAATCATGTGATGATTCTGACTGCATTCATTTGAACTTGTCCTGTAATGACTGGTGCTGCCAGTAGGTGCCGCGTTCACCTTATTACCGCATCTGATCGCTGCTACTATCATGTCACGTCTCAGTGACATTCTGTTTTTGATGGAGCCGTTGCTAAATCACGACAAGCTAATCAGAGTAAATTACACCCGACGGGAAATATGACACAGAATCAACGTAATGTACAGTCAGGGCACTATGTATATATGTAGTATACAGTCAGACCTATGAAGGACACTATGGTTTCCATGAAAGAGCATGAGGATTGGTGAGTACGGTTAAGTTTAGGTCAAGTATTTCAACAAGTGTGGGAGCTCAAATGAGCTCGTAGACCGGCGCGGATTTGATTCACGTCGGTCTCATTCGTGTGAGTCTACGGAGATCTGGTCCATGTCGGGTCTGGTCCATGCCAGTCTGGTCCACACCGGTCAAGTTCACACTGGTCTGGTCTGGTCAGACTCAGACCCCCACGGACCAGACATCAGGTCTCGTTCGCACGGGTCACGTCCATGGATGTCTGGTCTGCGTGGTCTGTTCCATGGAATGTGATGGATGCCTCGTATAAACCTGTGGCTGATCGTTGTCAGTTCCTTTTGATCTTCCTGGACCATTTTCCCATTGGTGGGAAATAGTCCGACAGTCAATCAAGCGGAGCGCTGAGTAAAACCATGCAACATTTTTACAGATTATGGAACTCAGTGCACACATAAGGCGCACCAGGTTAAAAGGCGCAGGGTCATTTTTTGAGAAAATAACAAGTGATTAAGTGTGCATTATAGTGCAGAGAATACGGTAACACCAGACTTTGATGCACTGTCATGATGAGTTTTTTTTTTCATTCATGTTTAATTTTTAATATCAGAAAAATAAACATTGCCAAAGAACCTTAGAATTTTTTTGTTTTGTTTTTTTTTTAAACGTGTTTTTTTATAGTTTGAAATTTTTGATAAAATACATTTTGCAGAGAAATAATACTGGAGCTGTAATAAGATGGTAAACGCATGTTTGCAGAAATAAAAAAATTAAGAGCTAAGAGTAATGCTTTTTTTTGGTTTATATAGATATATATGCATTGGGTGTTGGCCCGGCCCTTCTGTCATTTTTTTAAAGTCAATATGGCCCCTGAACCAAAAAGTTTGCCCACCCCTGGTCTGGATTGTCTTTTCTGTGAACAGTAGTGTCAGAGCAGACGTCCATATTTAATAAACAGAGTGGCAGAGTTGTTCATTTACAGCTCAAGTGTTTTTAATTATACTTGTAGAAAAATGAAATGACTAGCATATGAATTTAAAAAAAAGCAACAAAAGTGCATATCCCTCCCACCTGTATCCATTTCTGTTCTTGTACAGTATAATTATAATAACACCAACTAAACATGTAGTGATTTGAAAATAGGTGTGATTTGAATTGTGCAATATTGTGCAATATTTAAAATATTTAAGCACAATATTTAAAATATGGATAAATATGCAATATCGAAATACTGTAACTAGATCAAATATTGGAGAGATTGTGGCCTATTGGCTAACATGGAAAAGCTTACAACCTCCAACGCACACACTCTACACAGTATGAACACACAAGAATTACACTTAAATCGTCATTGTCTCCTTCACTTATCGTCGTTGATTCCTGTTTTTCTCATCTTATTTCCTGTTTACCTTCCAGTGGATGGCTGGTCTTCATTTTCTTTCATTGACTTCAGATTTTTTACAGAGTTGTTGTTCAAGTCCGATTACATGTTTGCTTCTGAGATGTCTTTGTAATCGTCTATTGGTTTTTCAAGGCGGAGGGTGTTGTGGTCACTGCAAATACCGCTTCGACGTTTGACCCAATGAAGCGGCTAGTTTTTATTTTTCACAAAGCTCTGTAACGTCATGGTGTTATTATTATTTTCCCATGCCCCAATATTAAGACACATTGTTGGGGATGAATTGAAAGATTGATCATCTGAAAGAACAGCAGTGTGGCCCTCGAGGTGTTAATCTACATGAGCGGTATCTGACTGCGTTAAAAGAGATCTTTGGTATTGGATGACCGCCTGGTTCCCTGGTGTGTAACCTATGGGGGGTGTTTGATGTGCCCTAAAGGCAGACAGAGGCGGCTGAGCCCATAAAGAGCTATAAAATAAAGAGAGAGAGAGATGAGAGAGGACTACAACACTGGCTCAAACCATTAAGCGTGTACAAGACATAAAAGAGGCTATCAAAGAGCGTAAACCTCAGATACCCATTATTGCGTAACATTAGCCTATAGCACACAGTGACCCTTAATGATCCCATGGGTGCCAGCAGCAAACTGTCCTTTAATGACTTCCTGGTTGAATGATTGTTGTTTCCTGGAACCGAAATACTTGCCAGAGTCAGGCAGCACCTCTGCATGTGGGTGTCCTATTGTGTGTATGAAGATTGCCGTCCTGTTCACTTTGCGACACAATTGCAAATAAGTCAGACATGAAGTAAATGTATGCTTCCCCATGCACCGTCAAATAAATGCAAAATTTGTCCATGTTTATGATGATTTCGAACTATTTATGCAGAGGCGGTGATCATACAGGGTTGGATCAATTAAAGAAGATTTGGACAGACTGAAACTTCACAGTGAGCTAATTAGGCAGCCAGCCACTGTGTTCAATGAATGGAAATGTATTCCTCTCCTTTTCCCTCTATCTGTTTGTGTGTCTTGCTTCACCCCCGAGGACTTTAACAGAACACTAATTCTTCATCTAATTTTCCCCCCAAACTCCCTGTTGCTTTCACTCCCTGCGTTCTCTCTGCCTCGGTCCCTCTCCATCTTTCTTCTGGAGCTGATAGCATTTCCCACAGGATCCCAGTAGTTGTCAGTAATCAAGGAAATCACTCTCAAAGAATTACAAATAGGTCACTTATCTGATGTCTGGTCTGATCTGACAGAGACAGACAGCCAGTTAAGCCTTCTGCATCTGCCTCTCTTTGCTATTTTAGTGTGATTAGTAGCCATTCTGTCTGCCAGGAGGTAAACGAATGAAAGGTACAAATAGCCAAGAGAGAGAAAGAGGGAGAGAGAGAGCGAGAGAGAGAAAAGAGAGGGGGAGGAGGACACACATCCTAGTTTTCATCATTAGCATTCTATACAAATGACTCAATTGCGCAGTTGTCACTCATGGGATTCCCAGGACTCCGCAAAGCCGTGCCTCTTCATTTATTCAATTTATTGATATAAAGACTCTTTATTAAGAGACACCAGCAAATGTGACATCTGGTCTCAGGTGGCCTCGACGTGGAATTTTAAGCAGGAATAGAAGCAAAGGCTGCATGATGCGTACAAGCTCCTTTGTCTTCACTTGGGGGCCATTGCATCAACGCTTCGGTTACTCACAGCCCCCTTTGAAGTTCTAGTGAAGGGACACAAACACGCATACACGCAATTATACACAATCGTGCACGTGTCAGGATGCAGGCGCTTCCACACGTTGCAGCTTCAACGTTTTCCTATGTGTGTTTCTCACACGATGGCCTTGTGAATTATTGAATCGAGCTGGTCCTTTTGATCCGCGCTTTGGTGCACATACAGTCAACCTTTACCTGTCAAACACTTCACTACACACACATACACAGGTACAAGCAGCCTCTTATGCACCAAGGAACCAACGGCATGCAAAAGCTGCAGCATAGCGAGCGTAGGGGGGGTCGGTTTGTATTTTTTTTTCCTGTGCATGTGTGATATTTCAGTTCATCTGTTGCCGATTTAAACAGGACGGCCTTAACGTGTTGTTAATAGATAACAGGATTACAATACAAGAAAAGGAAGGATTCCTTAAGCGCATCCCCATTACTAAAATGAATAATTCGCCTCTTCTGTCTGTTCTCCAAATAGATGACACAGATGATGAGGGTAAATGATCAAATTATGTTATTATTTATGCAATAACACCACGATGATATGATTGGCAGATGGTAGGCGTGAATAATAAATGTAATTAGTCGTACATTATCATTGCCATGCTACAGTGATTACACATAGGCCAAGTAGAACCGTCTGAGCGCTCCAATGGACGCAGGAGCTACACAATGCTGTACATTACTCCTAGACCTGCGGGGTGCGCACATAGATCCTGTGTGAAGTGAGCCCAGGAAATGAAAATTGCACCTGTGAAAGCTATCGCGCTATAGCGTGGGTGTGGGAGGATCACGTTAGAAAATTAAGAGAGAGGGTATCATGTTCAAGCAGAGAGATGTTTTATGCAGAAGCCACCGTCACTACTGAACGGATGAAGTAATTTCATTTTCATGCATGATCTGCAGCCCCACGGACCAGGAAAATTGCATAGGAGGGGAAGAGAAAGATAGATAGACAGAGAGAGAGAGAGAGAAAGAGAGAGAAATCAAGCCTTTCCTTTTCTCCATTTGACTCTGTGATTATTCCCTCTGAATTGTAACCATAGTGATGGTTCAGTCCCAGTAGAGAGGGGAAAAAAAAGAGAAAAAAAAACATTAAAAAGACGTTGTGTTCAGAACCGTGGCACGAGGGTGAAGAAAAGATGATATATAAAGATGACGGGCAAGAGGAAGTGGTCTGGGATCCATAAATCTGTGGAAAGTGTCTTCATCATCAATGCAGGGTTTACACATGAACACAAACTCATCTCTGTTAACAGTTATTAAGTCCACTAATCAATGCAACTCCATTTCAGTTTGCAGAAATGGAATGTGAAATTCATTAAGTTTTCATTATTTTCTAATCATCTAAAAATGAGAAAGGTTAAGTTATTGTTACATGGAAATAAGCTGCTTATATTGGCCACGTTTCAGAGAAAGGACATTTATCCTGAAACACGTCATGTGGGTCACGTTTGTGAGACTTTGCTAAATGTTCGGTAATTGAGCTGACCACAAATACACTAATGGACTTGACGACACACAGACAGAACTTTGTCTGTGTTTATGTGTCGTGAAACTGTGGAACAACCTGAATCCTCATCACAAACAATACCATAATGTGTCTACGGCATCAGGCAGCGGGTGCAGTGCTGGCGTCGTGTGTAACGGAGGTGGATTTATGTGACGTACATCGGCGTACAACCGGGGGTCTCCATCAGTTCGTGTGTGTATGGTTGAGCTACTCAACCGTTCCTACCAACCGTCTTCCATCGTGACTTAACGGCTTTGGAATCAGCATCGGGTGTGCTTGCTAGCTAGCTGCTAGCTGTACGACTTTCTGGCTTATAGACTCCACCGGACTCCACGGGACTCTTTCATTTTTTGGTTGTTTTTTTCACCGGTGACAGCGTCCGGAGGAGGAAGACAGGAGGGGGGGTGCTGGAGTGGCATATAAGTGAGTGATCTTTGGATGTGGCTGTGGATTGTGTTTTCAGTTTAAAGACGTTTGCATTTCAACTGTTGGCGGTTAGCAGCTGTGAGCACTATGCTAACGGTGGCTGCGGACCTTTTCACTGCCGTTTTTCTCTACGAAGGACGCATTCAGCCCTTCGTTATCGTTATCATCTCTGGGACTTCAATCATGTATACTGTCTTTGTTGTCCATGATGTGCAGGATTTCAGTTTATTGTGTATCTGTTCTGCTCTTTTCTTTTTTCTACTCTTTGTATTAAGCTGCTGTGGTGAAATTTCCCCTCTGGGGACTAATAAAGGCATATTCAATTCAATTCAATACCCACAGTTTTAAATAACTTTACAGACGTATGGTGAGGTCACAGTACAGGGAGGGAGGGGCCTATTGTGCATCATTGGGCCCTTTCATCATTGGCTCTGTGTTACCAATGTTGGATTGTGCTTGTTGCTGTTCACCACTTCTATTACCATTGTTAGTTTGTCCTTATTGTTAAAATATACTGCGGGATTCTATACCTTTTTCTTCTCTGCACTCCTTTTCGGGCAATAGATATTGAATTATTTTGCCATTACTAGTATAATTGCTATATTATCAATTGATTACCTTAATTAGTTTATTTGCTTTGCTATTAGTTCCCTGCACACACAAAACTTTTTTTTTTCCTGCTTGAAATAAAAAAATAAACAAATAAAATCAAAATGTATTTACGTAGCGCCAAGTCATAACAGCAGTTATCTCAAAGCACTTTACAAATAGAGCTGGTCTAAACCAGGCTCTCAAGTTAATTGACAGAAACCAACAGAATCGTCCAGCAGTAAACACTTGGTGACAGTGGAAGGATAAATGTCCTTTCAACGAGTCGAAACCTGGAGCAGACCCCGACTCCTGGAGGATGGACATGTGCATAGGCCAGTTGGGGTTAAAGAGAGAGAGTAACGTAAAAAGAGAGAAGAGGAAGAAAAATTGGGAAGGGGGAAAAAAGGAGGAAATTGGGGTAGATGCATGGATGCACATCAAACTAGAATTAGTAGGAAGAAGAAGAACTGGTGTTAATATAATTACAATTATAATAAATGTACACGACTAGTAGCGACTGGATAGCTCAGTTGTTAAGGCACTGGGCTGGTGCATAGGGGACCAGGGTTTGATTCCCGGGAGGAGTGTCCAGTGTGGGTCCATGAGCAAGACCCTTCACACTGCTGCTTACAACTGTAGCCTCAATATCTCAGTTGTGTCAGGAAGGGCATCCGGCATGAAAACTCCTGCCAAACTCGTCACTGTTAATACTACTAGTACAAATACGAAAAGTACCCACAATAGAGGCCTCTACTGACAACTGACAACTTATCCAGAGGTCCCCCATAACACACACACACACACATACTCACACACACCTTCACCCTTGAGTATCTGTGACAGGCTCCCCCCTATAGTGCCCCCCCCCCCCAACCCTGGAAAGGATGTGAATAAATGAGACCCCTACCATCTATGTAAACTATGTCATAAACACTATCACAGCTATATTGAGAAACGTGTGATGTCGAAGGAGGGAGGAATGGAGAAGGGCCACAACAGGTAGATAAAAGAGCAATGGCACAAATCTATATGTAACATGATTCAAGAAGTGTCAATTCTTAAGTCATCACTCTGAGACTTGGTGTGCCAGTTTAGTAATCACGCATGTTTGCAAAACCCACTTATCCAACTGATGTCATGAAAGTGTTGCATTGTGTGGTGACCCTGTACGGTTCTTGGTCCTCATCGAAAACCAATGGCAACAGCACAAGGAAAGCTTTAATCCCATTTACTTTTGTCTCGTTTGAAGTCAGAAAGATGTCGAGAAAAATATTGATAGTTTTATTTCTATGGCTGAACGGAACTTGTTTTTCAGAGGTCACATTTCTTAGTGTGTAATATAACAACCGCAGTGTTAAAGGTGGAATAGACGCCTGGCTGTATGGAGTCAAAGGAAGTTAAGTACAACGGCATGAATCAAATTCAGAACAGAAAGGCATGTAGCCATCAAAAGTACAGGTAGCATATAGGAAAACGCATATAGGTAGCAGTGGAGCTCTGTTCACATTCTCAAGGTCTGGTGAGAAACGACTGTAAAGGTAAAGTAATCCAGAAACAAGAGACTCTGTTTTCCACAGGTTCGTTTATCGCTTTACCCTTTAACAGTTCACCCATAGAAATATCTGGACATTATATTTTTTTTAGCTCGGTGTTTTATTGTAGGACGTAGTAAGACTTTTGTGAATTTAGATTAGATACACCTGTATTAGTCCCCTACGGGGAAATTCCAGGTTACAGCGTTACACACAAGACAAGACACACATAAGAGATTCTGCAAATATGATGAAAAATAAGAGTAATTCCTAATAATATAGATATATAAATAGAAATAAAGAAAAGAATAGATTGAGTGCAACAACAAAGATCAATAAAGAGACACCAGCAAATTATATAGTAACGTACAGTCGTATAGTAATTATAGTAATTAATAGTAATTGATCATTATAATAGTAAATAATAAGAATTTGAATTAACTGTACTAATGTGGTCATTTTTATTGTCATGTATAAAAATCAAGGTTAATGAAGTTACCATATTTGCTTCCTTACCCATAAATAGTGAAAAGAATCCGATATAAAAAAAAAAAGTGTAAAATGAACCTGTATTTCACCCTATTATTTGATCTAATGGGAACATGCCTTTAACGTCAGTGTTGGGCCAGACACTGTCCACATCCACATTAACCCTTTGAACATCATTACTTACTCACTCACTCATTTTCTGAACCCGCTTTATCCTT
>JAPTHA010167236.1:0-17014 GCA_029814585.1 Gymnapogon annona | reverse complement strand
ATAGCGCCTCCAACGAAGTGATGTGTTGCAGGTGCGGACGGCTGTCACGTTCCCTGCACAGAAAGACACGCCCTCCACCACAGACAGACAATCCCCATCACCTACCCACAAACATCCCTTTTCCCACAAACACCACAGTGTTAGTGTTGAATTGTGTAAATATTTGCACGATTGTGATGCTGCTGGTGTGCAGTGTTCTACTAATGGGTTTTGACGTGTTTTTATCCAGTTTCACGGTTTGTATTATAATGACTTGTATAGTTGATTGATAGTTGAATTGTATATGTAAACATTCTATAAACGTGTATATTTGTACATACACTATCTTACCAAAATTATTTGCTCACCTGCCCTGACTTGAATATGAACTTATGTGACATCCCATTTCTAATACTGTACATAGGGTTCAATGTGACATGACTCCACTCTTTGCAGCTACAACAGCTTCAACCCTTCTGTCAAAGGCTGTGCACAATGTTTGGAAGTATGTTTTTGGGAATTTTGAGTATTCTTCCAGAAGCACATTTGTGAGGTCACACACTGATGTTGGAGGAGAAGTCCTGGCTCTCAGTCTCCACTCAAATTTATTCCAAACATGTTCTATAGGATTGCAGATAGGACTCTCTACAGGTCAGTCCAGTTCATCCACACTACAGCCTGTCACAAATGCGCTTCTGGAAAAATGGTAAAAAAAAAAAAAATCCTAAAAACACACTCCTAAACTTGTGGACAGCCTTCAACAGAAGAGTTGAAGCTGTTGTAGCTGCAAAGGGTGGACCCATGTCATATTGAACCTATGGATTAGGAAGGGGATGTCACTGAAGTGCAAGTCGAGGCAGGTGAGCAAATGTTTTTGGTAATATAGTGTATATGTAAATCTATCTCCATATGTGTCCAGGGCATACACAAATGTAATGTGTGTATTTGAATCATATGATGAATGTTTTTGTCAGTGAACTTTAGTGCTCATAATGACCGAAATTGAACACTATCGCAGTGACTATCACGCACATATACAGTATGTGAAGAGAATATATGTATTTGAAAAGATAATACATATAAATATATATATATATATTTGAAAGTAAGAATGAATTATGATTTCTAGTTCATTATAAACAAGTACATTTGATTTCCATTTTCATGATACAATTTATATTTTTTACATTTTTAATTTTTTGTCTATAGTGACTGTTTTAAGGATTTATTGCAGGTAATAATAATTAATGAATGTTTTGGAAATTAAGATCTTTCTGATAAAAAGTTTAAAATAATGAGAACAAAAAGACATTGATATTTATTGTAAAAAGTGAATAAATCTTTGTCTATTAATAATGGGAGCCCTTAAAGGGTTAATAAGGCCAGTCTACATAAATAGACTAAAAAGTTTAAAATGAGAACAAAAAGACATTGATATTTATCGTAAAGAGTGAATAAATCTTTAATAATGGGAGCCCTTAAAGGGTTAATAAGGCCAGTCTACATAAATAGACTAATTCAGCAACATCAAATCAGACTGATGATGTTTTTTAATGCGATCTCTTGAAATACCTTTTGTGTGAATATGATTAGTATTAGTGTCAAAGATGTTTTAAACGAAACAGTTGTCATCAACCAAACACTGGATGACGGTGTGAGTGGAGAAAACAGGAGATAGAAAAGCTTGAATATCCAACCAGAGTAGAACAGCTGATTTCTCTCATGTGTGTTTAATGAATTTATGGGCTGAAATCACAACCAGAGACAACCCACAAGTTTCCTAGGACTATGATAAATGTACTGACATCCAACAGCATTAAATGAAAATCACTTAAGTGAAGGAAACTCTGGGATGTCAAGGGGCATTCCCATTGTATGACACAGTTAAGTATCATCAGACATACACAGCAGCAGTAACTCTACTGTCGTCTGCTATCAGTGGTTCACAAACACATATGCACATGTACATAGATACATTCTTATTCTTTTTTATATTATTTCATTTACATTTTTCAAAAAACAACAAAATTGATTTTATTATATCCAGTATTTTTTCTGTCCAACTGAGCCATTTTCAGTGAGACTGAGGATCAACTCCCACCTGAGGAAACACTGGACAGTTTTGTTGTGATCATACAACCAATTCTCACTACTTTTCAAGCTATGATTGTATGTATCCTTTGAAGGTGTGCTTTTAAACATGGTCAGTTGCACTCTTCGGATACATCTTTCCCTCTGCCTTTAAACTGGCAGTTGTCAGGCATCTGAAAAAGAAGAGCAATTTGGACCCTGAGAGTTTTAATAACTTCAGACCCATATCCAATGTACCCTTTTTAAGCAAATATTTCAGAGAGAATTGTTTTTAATCAATTGAATGATTTTTTTAAACTAGGAACCCTATTTTAGAGAAATATCTGGTTTTAGAAATAATCACAATACAGAGACAGCTCTATTAAAAATCGTCAATGATCTCAGCTGCAACTTGACTTCATGTAGGATCTCAGTCCTGGTGCTACTGAATCTAAGTGCTGCTTTTGATACAGTAGATCACCCAAATTTGTTAAATAGACTGAAACACCTGGTTAACCTCTCTGGTACCATTTTTAAGTGGTAGGAAATTTTTGTTTTGTATGTTTATGTGCTCTTCTACGATCCATGAAGTAGGTTGTGGTGTGTCCCAAGGCTCAGTCTTAGGCCCTGTACATTTCAAGTTGTGCTCCCACTTTCACAGCTATATTGATGACACAGCTGTACATTTCCATCTCCTGATCACACTTGGGCAATTCCAGCCCTTTGTAACTGTATTTTAGCCATTAAAACCTGGTTGGCAGTAAACTTCTTGCTACTAAACCAGTGAAAAACTAAAGTTTTGGTTATTGTTCCTGAGACGATGAGAGATAAATACTTACAACAGCAAGCATGTTCTTTAAACCCATCTAAACAAGTAGAAAACCTGGGTGCTGTTTTTGACTCCGAGGTCACTTTTATTCATCATGTTAGATCCATTACAAAAAGAGGTTTTTATCATCGAAAGAGCATAGCCAGGGTGTGTCCAGTTCTCTCTCAGGCCAAGATGTTGACGCATGCTTTTATCTGTAGAAATAGTGTTCTCCAATGTTTCCTCAGTGGGAGCCCTCCAAACGGGGACCAGTAGCCTCCGGTGGCTGTGTTTCCCTCTCCAGATCTGCACCATCATGGTGGATTGAGGGCTCAGTTTGGGAGGCACCTGGTTACTGGGTTGTTACAGTTGGTTATTTTCTCCAGGTTCACATAACAGTTGACTTCTTCTAAGCACATCTTGGTTGGAAGGGGGTGGCATCTAATTTTCATTTTGTAGTTATACATTTCTTCGAAATTGTCAACAGAATTTCTGTCAGTTTCTTAGCACACTTTGACAGTTTGAGTGTCGTTAAACTCTCTAGTAGACAGACTTCAGGCTTCGTAGAGTTTCACATACCCCCTGCCAAAACCCCTGCAATTTGGAACGCTGCCAGGTCCAATGAATTAATGTCCCTTCCTTCATACCACATCTAAAGCACAAAGGTGATATATTTTATTTATATTTATGTATTTTATGTTGGGTAATGTAAAACTGGTGAAGGAAGTTGAATTGGATTAGTCTATACCTAGCATTTAAAGTGGCTCTTATTCTTCCTATCTCATTTTATCCCATCTCACCTTACTTTAACTGACCTTACCTTAACCTACTATAGTTTACTTTACTTACCTTACTTACACTGTAGCATATTATTTTACTTGAGCCACACAGTAGTCTGAACATGTTTTAAATGAGTTTTTCAGCCTTGCACTGGCTTCATAATAACCAGCTCCATCCCTCTGTCTCTCTGTGATGCCTTCATGGTCCTGTGCACATTTCCAAACTGTCAGAAGTGAGTGTGTACATTTGTGTGTGTGCAGAAGCGATTTGTGCTCTAAAGGACAGGAACCTTGGCCTCATCATAGCATTTACAGTAGTAGGAGCCTCGGGCATAATTGGCATGGTCAGTGATGGAGCGTATGCAACCTCTGATGGGAGTCCATCTGACGGGGCCACTGGCTGATGATGGCCCCCACACAGGGTCCATATGTGGCTAACAGAAGGCCCTGGACGTACAGTGCCCTTCAGCTGATGAAACCATGTCACTACCTTTTCTCCTTCTGTCCTTTTCTCCTTCTATCCTTCTATCACTCTCTCATTGTCTCCTTCTATGATTCTGTCCTTTTACACCTATCCTTTTATCATTTTGTTTGATCCTTCTAACATTTTCTTTTTCTCTTTTAACCTTTTCTTTTTCTATCTTGTATCCTATCGTTCTATCCTTTCTTCTTCAATCCTTTTAGCACTTTATTCTTCTATTTTATCCTTCTATCCCTCTATTCTTACATATCATTTTATGCTTCTATCCTTTCATCCTACTATCCATTTATCCTTCTGTCCTTGTATTATTTCACCCTTTTCTTCTATCCTTTATCGTACTGATTTTATCCCTCTATCCTTGTTTAATTCCTTTTCTTCCATTATTTTATCCTGCTATGCTTTTATCCTATTGTTATCCTTTTATCACTCTACCCTTCTTTCCTAGCCTTTTACAGGAGTCGCTCTCAGTGTGCCCACCAAACCTACCGAACACACACACACACACACACACACACACACACACACACACACACACACACACACACACACACACGCACGCACACACATATACTGTAGTGTATGCAATAGCCATATGGTGAAGGGATGGAACTGTAAAAGCACGACTGCTGCTTCACCTGCAACCAAACCTGTACACACACAGACACATACATGCATATACGCATAGACACATACACATACATGCACACACCTAGACACATACACATATATGCATATGCACATGGACACATACAGTACATACATACACACCTACGCACAGACACACCAACACACAGACACACACACACGTAGACCCATACACAAACAGACATTTACATTGGGTCATGTCAGCCAGCACACAAAGCAGAGGGAGCTGATAAAAATAAAGCAGAGTGTGGTGTCTGTGTTTGTGTGCGGGACGGAGTGTGAATCCATCCTCCTGTTCAGATGAATGGATTGGCTTGGGTGTTACGGTTCAAATACATTCAGTTGATTGATTGATTGACTGACAGGTCCACTCTGGGTATTTAATGTTATTCATTCATTCAGCTCCTTAATCAGTTCCTTTTTTACTGGTGGTCCTTTCGGTCCTGCTGGGGTGGTGGGGTTTCCAAACACATACCCCTCCTGTCCCAGGGTCGGACAAGTGTATTTGGGTGTGTTGGTGTGTGAGCATGTTTTTTTTATTTTTTGGGCAGGGCGTGGGGGGGGTGTTGCAGATGTTGGTGCATACTTAATAAGCTTGATCACTGGAGCTCCAACCTCGTAATGTAATTCCACTACCCAAGATGCATCTGGTCTGCTTGTACTCACAAGAACCCCATGCTGGTTCAAATATTTCACAAAGTCACATAAGTCATCCAGTGTGTGAGTAACAGGCAGCAGTGATTTCAAAGAGGACCGAGCCAAGGGGAAACAGTTGGATATCAGATCAACGCAGCGTGGAACCAAACTTATAAGAAACAAATGGAAACTGGACAGACACGAGCAGCATCTGCTTCCCTTCAATTATTTATATATATATATATAAGTTTAATTGATTGCAGGATCAAAGTTAGTAGTTAATCATAGTAGTTTTAACGATACTTAATTGATTTATAAAATAATACAATATTCTAATGTACCTAGTATAATAATACTAATAATAATAGCAAGAACTAAATCGATAACAATAATTAGAAATTGATGCCACTTCCCATCTAGTGGATGTACATAATCTGTGTTGTTCATGCAGGTGTGTTTTGGTGACGAAGATATACCACCAATTTATTTGAGACATTCTGTGCATCAGTGTTTTGTGAATGGGTCTCCTCTGTCCCCAGTCCACATCAGTTGACCACTGGCTAACCCCAGGTTACCCAATAAGCATTGGGTTCAGCAGATTATTGTCACAGCATCAACATCCTCAGGGATTTTCACAGTTTTATCAAAATGAAATATAACTCGCAAAGAAGAAAAAATAAGTGAACCATAAAACTTAAAAAAAACTTTATTTAAGTGAAACTGCTGCAACCTCTGTGAAAATTTCCTTCCTCTCCTCCTTTGTGAGTTTGATCCATTTCAAATACACCTGCAGTCATAAAGTAAATAGATTGTGAGTTTCCGAGCTGCTGCTTCTTCTTTGCTTGCAGCTATATGTGATCCTGCGTCTGTTTTTCCCTCCAGACTTGCTTTGACCCACTTTCCCTCCTCCCCCACCTCCAGGCAGTTCACGAAATAAAGAATATTTACAGTCAGGTGTTAAGAACTGTTCTCATATGATTAAGTAATGACTTTAGAGCCATAATGGGGGGGGGGGGGATTATTACAGGCCTTGGATGGGGTTGTGCTGTAACACAGCTGCAGTGGTAACTTCTGGAACAGGAATGGTGGCGTAGGCGTTTGGCTTCAGTGATGAAATGACACCCAGGCACCGTTTCAGAACACAAGCTCCTCATTTTACACTAGGATTGGGTTACAACCAAGACACCGTAATCACTGGAATGAGGAATAAAAAAATACTATAAACACCATGTAAAGAAGTAGCACTGTACAGAGCAGAATGAAACAAAATGAAATGGCACGGGATGAAAGGAATAGAAGCAGTCAAAAGTGACAATAGTTTAAACAGTGGCATTTTAGTTGGAGCTTCTTTACTTTTGATTTTATCGTTATTCTGTACAATCTATAAAAATATAGAATATAATGGAATAGAATAGAACGCAGAGCTGAATGGTCCCAGTCTGCTTTGCTGCTGTCCTCTCCTTCAGATAGACTTTTACATATATCAACTGCTAATACCTGTACGTGGATACTTCATCCATAAAAGCTTGTTTAAGCCATGGGAAAGTGTGTAAAACCAGGCCTGTGTTTTCAGATGAAACCACCGGATTGACATGAGAAGGTGTTGAATCTGTTCACCTTTAGTCCAAAGGCCTGAATGTTAACGTTGGTGCTTTGTTTGTTTCCACAGGTGATCCTGATGTTGACTAAATTATTCGACTTCAACCTGAACAGCGTGACTGAGAGCTCGTTATGGAGGTGAGTTCATACCTGCAGCAGGTGTACAGATGGGGGTGGGCAGGTACTGTATATATCCCTTACATTGCTGGTCCTGTGGTTGAAAAATCAAAGCACCATAGACCAACTCTCACAAGAGTCTGATCATATCTATTAATGACACATTAAATGAAAACGAAGCTGTTGTCTTCAAGGCTTTGACTCCACTTGTTGGAACATCTGAGGAATGGACTCATGGTCTTATCCGTTGAATTACCAGCGGCTTTGAATGCAGCACCGCTTCGCCTCCAACTTCAGCTTCACTTCTGACTCCTTTTCTCATCTCATTTCTTTCGGTGCCTCTCAGGGAAGAATGTAGTTAAATTAATGCTTCTAAGAAAGAAAGATTTGCAAAAGTCATTCTAATTATGGGATGTAGTTTCCAATATTACTATTATTACTATTCACACTTTAAAACTTTTGACCTCGGAGTAAAAACAGTGGTGGATTTGATACAGTTGGAGCCGTTTCCGCTGGGCTTTAATGCTTCAGAAACGCAGCATGTGATTCTTGGAATGAATGTTTGGATCCTTCACCAATTTATGTCTCAACTTAATATGAATATTGGAATGAAACATGGATGAAACTCAAGTCTCTCATGGAACATTTCCTCAAATTAAACTTCAGTTTTCATCTGAGTTTCCCAAAATTTTTAATCCTGAGACTGCATTTCTATCTCTCTTTCTTGTTTTTTCTAATGCACAGAATTTAATTTAAATTCAGGAGAGAATATCAATGTCTGTAAATGACAGAGGAGATGCAGAAAATTAGATCCTGGATTCGGACATTTCACTTCAGAAAAATAAAAAAAAAGTTTATTCAGTGAAGCATGGGGTTGATTTAGCAACTTTTAAAAATATCACATTTTTTAAAAGGCTCAGAGGTGATTCAAAGATCAAATCAGTCAGAGGCAAATAATAATGAATAAACCTGAGGCTGAAACTCAAACTACGGTAATAACCACATAGCCCAACAAACCCCACCCTCCCACGTATTGTAGCTTATTTTGGCATCAATCCAGCTGATATTACCATGTCTATTTGTGCTGATGACATCATGTCTATGTGTGTTGATGATATCGTCTATGACTGCGTTGATGTAATCATATCAATTGCTTCCATAAACATGCAAAATTTCAACAAAATTTTTTGTTTTTAGAAACACTTGACATTTTACCCATTATAGGTAAATGGCAAAATACTCATATCTGGATCACTGGCACTCTATAAGATTTAAGATTCAAATAGTTTCCTTTTGCGTGTTCAGTATACATACAAGTTTCCCTCTACAATGAAAATTTTTGCCGCCCACGCTGAATGATATAGATATAAAACATATGAAACTTTTTTGTCATTGGTTCAACAGTGCATCATGTGGACTGATCAGAGGTCCATGAATATACCACACATAACTTGGTTGAGGAGCAGAATTCTTGTGGAAGTAAACTGCGTCAACAATAGGATTAGATCAACTTTGTTTCATCACTTTGTGTTGTGTTTCATGAGTGTATTCATTGTGTAGTGCAGTGTGTGTGGTTGGTTTGGTCGGTGCTTCTGATGATCTGCTTCAACGTGGAGTGCATTGGGGACACAGAGTATTCAGAAACAGAGCAAACACACTCAGGCTCCAGAGGGTTCATAACATCTGAATATTGATCTACACATGTCTAGCATTGAACACATCTGAACTACAAACCTCCACTGTGGTTTTCGTGGGTCTGGAGGAAACCTCTGGAGAACAACGTTTCCAGGTCATTAAACAAACCTACGTCCAGGCACATGGGAACAGAAGAGGAACATCACCGATCTGAAGGCCAAGTTTGCATTTTCTACCTTAACAACAGTTAAGGTAGAAGTCCTTCTCCGTTTTTCATTTACTGATTTTAAAATGAAATGTGAGTTATTTTCCTTTTCTCATATATTAATATGAAAATGGAAATGTAATGAGTGCAACGTCCACAGTCCCTTCACTACCGAGATGAGTCATATTTATCTTTGATCTATGTCCATATTTACCCTGTGGTCTATAAAATCCTGGGTTTTATTTATTGTTTTTTTTTTAATTCAACTCAATTCAGTTTTATTCATACAGCCCAGTATCACAACATACAATTGGGGAAAAAACTGCAGATCCTGCTTGAAGAAAAGG
This sequence comes from Gymnapogon annona, assembly GCA_029814585.1. Lineage (NCBI taxonomy): Eukaryota > Metazoa > Chordata > Actinopteri > Kurtiformes > Apogonidae > Gymnapogon > Gymnapogon annona. The sequence continues at coordinate 7,713 of JAPTHA010167236.1, read as the reverse complement.
CTTTCCTGTGATATATGAGACATTAGGACAGTTAAAGACACACTGGCCTGTGGATGTGGGAACAGACGGACCTCTCCATAGATGCATGGAAGCAGGGGTGGCAAACATATGACCTGTGGGCCAAAACCTGTCCCAAAAGATTCCAACCTGGACCACGGTATAAACAGTAGATTAACTGGTCATGATAATACCACAGTTACAGTTTCGGGCAGAAGGTTGCGCTGCATCCGCTGTAGAACTGCCAGGTTCAGTGACAGCTTCTGCCCCCAAGCCATCAGACTATTAAACTGTACTTGATCCTGTGCAATATTTACACTGTTTATAATACTGTTTACATTGATGTGTAACATTGCACTGCCTATCTTATTTATTTCCTTATTTATATTGACTGTATGTGTTGTCACCTTGCACTGCAGCCAGTCATGGCTTTGGACACTTGTAGTAATTTTGCACTTTTGTATTTTTCCATATTTATACTGTGTTGTCAGTTGCCAATGTGAACCAGATCCACTGTGTGTGTCTGTGTGATGACAAATAAAGGAAGTCTAAGTCTAAGTTACAGTATTGGGTCCTGATAATACTATAGTGACTCTATAAGGGTCACAATGATATTAGTAACTGTACAGTAATAATAATAATAATAATAATAATCATAATAATAATAATAATCATATTAATAATAATGTAACTTTAACAGAGGCAAAATTACCTCTACATCACTAAATACATGTACATAAAACTTCAAAATAAATCCCATAATGAATTGGAACACCTCAAGCAGAGTTTACAATTGTCCCATTTCATAATTGGATGTAAATGTGTTAGATGTGATTATTACAATTATCTGATTACTCCACACTGATACCACTTTACTACTAAATTAGTTAATCAATTAATCAGTCAGTTAAATGTTATTTTTATTGCACTCCATTATAACAGAAGTTTTCTCTATATAACCAGGCCATATTACATACAACATTTAATCACAGGTCGAGCTTTGGTCCAGAGACACTGATGTCAGGTTGGTCACATTTTTCAATGAACAGATGAACAAATAAATGAATGAACAGATTGTACAGGAACATGTACAGCTTTTTTTGGAATGTACGGAATTGAGTTTTTTACTCATAAATACAAAGATAACTGTCAATATGTTTAGTTCATTGTTCTGTTATTTCACTGGTTCTGATCCACTTGAGATCCTGCTTGTCTGAATGTGGAACCTGAACACCCACACAGAACCACTCAATAGTCTTCAAAAGCCCGCAGTCAAGTGGCCCGTTCCACTCCAAACCATCATTTAACTATTCATATGTGTTTCATCATCTCTAGTTTGCTTAGCGTTTACTGGTTCATGGCAAAAGTATCTGTGACGCTAAAAATAAGTCATTGGCCACGATAGGTGATAGATCAAGTGATTACATTTGTTTTGTATTCTTTTTTCTTGTCTGTCTGTCATCTTTGGTCATGTCATTGTAGGTTGATTATATTGTTGTGTTTTATATGCAACCATATTTTTGTTCCTCAAAAAAAAAAACCCCAAAACAATTACACACTTATTTTTCTACAGTTTAAAATTTGCATGTTAATAATATTTTGTCTATCGCATATTGTACAAATTTCTGTTTTAACTGTTTTCATGGTGTTTTAATCCACAGACATGTTTGTGTGTGTGTGTGTATATATATATATATATACACATATACAAAATGTAGAGAGAGAGGTACATACAGTACTTATAGCAGTTACATTTTTGTGGTATTGATAATTTCATTCTTGTTACTATCACCTTTAACAAACAAGCAGTTCCTTGGGTTGAGTAAATTATTATGGTTGTGATTGGATGTGGGTGGTGGGCCAGGAGCCTGATGATGCCACCGTCCCGTTGTGGATGGATGCCAGGGGGCCTGATTTCCATGGTGGGACTCGTCAGTGTCTGCATCCTGAGTGGCTATAGCTATGAAAGGCTTTAATAACTGAGGAGGAGACGGTGCAGAGAACATCAGTGCCTGTCTGTGATTGGTTCATTTGAAGTCTCCAGGGCATTTCCACGGTTGCACATTTGCATGCTTTGGGCCTTTTCTTTATCTTCGTGTGAAATTACAAGAGCTTGGTGATTGAGCCTCAGTCCTTTCAAAGTCAATTAGAGCCCACAGAACAGATAAGTCGCTCCAACTTTCAGAGTGTTTCAACCCAACACACATTCTGCATCAGCTTTGACCAGGATTTGAATATTTCAGCACACGCCCAGGGTCGCCTTCGGTTCCTTTTATCCAGTGGAACTCATGGTAGACCCTGGTTTATGACTTGGTAGAAAAGCCTGACTTTTACATTTGCTCATACAGGGAATCATGAAAGTGTGTGGATGTTAGGGAATTTAGAAGTAATGTCTGAGCTTTAGATTTTGAAAGGGGCTTTTTCTCTGGAGCGTAGCCCACCTTCAACAGTGGAAGCTTCCCCCTTTGGGCATTACACACTCTTTCATCCCTCATACTCTTGATTGCTCAACCGTCAAAATAAACACACAAAACTCATGCAAAAACTCATGAGTTAGTGCAGATTGTTGAAAAAAAAATACATGGGATGATGCATGATTCACAGAAGTTTCCCAAAGAAACAGCATATTATGAAGACAAATGAACTGTGAATAAACTATGGCATCAACATGTAAGAGGAGGAGGAAGAGGAGAAGGAGAAAAAACCCTAACTCAAATATAAATGATTATTATCGTTATTATTTATTGTTTTCATTACACTGAGCAATGATTCAGGTAAACGTTAACATATTAACCTCCCCCTTGAACTGCTACCTTATCATGGTGGGGGAGTTTGAGCACCCGGATGATCCCAGGAGCTATGTTGTCGGGGGCCTTCATGCCCCCCAGTAGGGTCACCCAAAGCAAACAGGTTCTGGGTGACGGGTCAGACCAAACGCAGTTCAGAAGCTCCTATGGATACAAGAGCAAGGAAAGGAGAGATGTCGCCCGGCAAGGTGGAGCCGGGGCCCACCCTGGAGCCAAGCCTGGGGTTGGGGCTCCAAAGCGAGCGCCTGGTGGCCGGGTACTGCCCGCGGGGCCCAGCCCGAAGGGACGACGCGGGCCCCTCTTTCTCCTCCTCCTGTGGGCCCACCACCCACAGATGCCACCGTAGGGGCCGGGTGCATTGTGGTTTGGGCGGTAGTCGGCGGCAGGAGCCTCGGCAGCCCAATCCCTGGCAGCCCGATCCCCGGACACGGACTCTGGTTTTTGGAACATGGAGCATCACCTTGCTGGGGGGGAAAGAGCCTGAGCTTGTGCGGGAGGTACCGGCTAGATATAGTCGGACTCACCTCCACGCACAGCTTGGGCTCTGGAACCCAGCTCGTCGAGAGGGGCTGGACTCTCCACTATTCTTGAGTTGCCCATGGTGAGAGGCGGCGGGCGGGTGTTGGCTTACTTATTGCCCAACGGCTCAGTCGCCAGGTGTTGGAGTTTACCCCAGTGAACGAGAGGGTCGCGTCCCTTCGCCTTCGGGTGGGGGACAGGTCTCTGTCCGAACAGTGCTGCAGAGTACCAGACCTTCTTGGAGTCCCTGGGAGGGGCGCTGGACCGCACTCCGACTGGGGACTCCATTGTTCTGCTGGGGGACTTCAATGCCCATGTGGGTATCGATAACGAGACTTGGAGGGGGTTGATCGGGAGGAATGCCTCCCGATCTGAACCCGAGTGGTGTTTTGTTATTGGACTTCTGTGCTAGTCGCGGTTTGTCCATAACGAACACCATGTTCAAGCACAGGTGTGTCCACAAGTGCACATGGCACCAGGACACCCTAGGCCGGAGGTCAATGATCGACTTTGTAGTCATTTCAGCTGATCTCCGGCCGCGTGTCTTGGACACTCGGGGGAAGAGAAGGGCTGAGCTGTCCACCGATCACTACCTGGTGGTGAGTTGGATGCACTGGCCGGGGATGAAGCCGGAGAGACCCAGCAGGCCCAAACGTATTGTGAGGGTCTGTTGGGAACGACTGGTTGAATCCCCGGTCCGTGCAGCCTTCAACTCCCACATCCGGGAGAGCTTCTCACAGATCCCGGGGGAGGTTGGGGGCTTTGAGTCCGAATGGAACATGTTCTCCACCTCCATTGTCGAAGCTGCTGCTCGGAGCTGTGGCCGCAAGGTCTCTGGTGCCTGTCGCGGTGACAATCCCCGAACCCAGTGGTGGAAACAGGAAGTAAGGGTTTCCGTCAGGCTGAAGAAAGAGTCATATTAGGCATTACTTGCCCATAGGACTCCCGAGGCAGTTGACAGGTACCAGCTGGCCAGGCGTGCTGTGGCGCAGGCAGTGACGGAGGCAAAAACTCGGTTCTGGGAGGAGTTCGGCAGGCCATGGAAAAAGACTGCCGGTCGGCCCCGAAGAAATTCTGGCAAGCTGTCCGGCGCCTCAGGAGGGGGAAGCAGTGCCTCACCAACACCATTTATGGTGGGGGTGGGGAGCTGCTGACCTCAACTGGGGATGTCGTCGGGCGGTGGAAGGAATACTTTGAGGACCTCTTCAATCCTGCTGTCATGTCTTCCATTGAGGAAGCAGAGGCTGGATCCGGCAGGGCTGCCCTTTGTCACCGGTTCTGTTCATCACTTACATGGACAGAATTTCTAGGCGCAGCCAGGTGCTGGAGGAGGTCCGGTTTGGGGACCTCAGGATCTCGTCTCTGCTTTTTGCAGATGATGTGGTCCTGTTGGCTCTGTCAGACTTGGACCTTCAGCATGCACTGAGGCGGTTCTCAGCTGAGTGTGACGCTGCTGGGATGAGGATCAGCACCTCCAAATCCGAGGCCATGATTCTCGCCCAGAGAAAGGTGGTGTGCCCTCTCCGAGTCGGTGGGGAGTCCTTGCCCCAAGTGGAGGAGTTTAAGTATCTCGGGATCTTGTTCACGAGTGGGGGGGAAAATGGAGCGTGAGATCGACAGGCGGATCGGTGCAGCGTCTGCAGTGATGCGGTTGCTGTATCGGTCCGTCGTGGTATAGAGGGAGTTGAGCCGAAAGGCGAGGCTCTCAATTTACCGGATCGATCTACGTTCCTCCCCTCACCTATGGTCATGAACTTTGGGTCATGACCAAAAGGACAAGATCCCAGATACAAGCGGCCGAAATGAGTTTCCTCCGCAGGGTGGCCGGGCGCACCCTTAAAGATAGATTGAGGAGCTCGGTCACCCGGGAGGAGCTCAGAGTAGAGCCGCTGCTCCTCCACATCGAGAGGAGTCAGCTGAGGTGGCTCGGGCGTCTGTTTCGGATGCACTCCGGGAGGAGGCCCCGGGGCAGACCCAGGACACGCTGGAGAGACTTTGTCTCTCAGCTGGCTTGGGAACGCCTTGGGGTCCCTCTGGAAGAACTGGAGGAAGTGTCTTGGGAGAGGGAGGTCTGGGCCTCCCTGCTTAGACTGTTGCCCCCGCGACCCGGCCCCGGATAAGCAGTTGAGGATGGATGGATGGATGTTAACATATTAACTGTGTTTTTCTATAGAGTTGTAAAAACACAACAGTATAAGTAGAACTTCCTGTTGGACAGCGATATTATTTATTTATTAAATCTTCATTTAATAATCAATTATCTTTTATTGTGTGAGATTAACTCTGTAATATTTGATGTGTTGTGTACCCTTAACAGGTGATGCACTTTTCCCTTTAACACCTGTTTATCAGACCGAATTTGTCAATGAAGTATGTCATTCTTCCAGTGTTCATGCCATCTTTTCGGTTCCATTCCAGGTCAACCGACTACGGAGCCACATACCAGAAACTCAACGACAAAGTGGGCGTGAAGACCATCCTCAGTTATTTGTATGTCAGCCCCAATAACAAGAGGAAGGTATTGTCAGATCCTTTCATTGTCTTCATGCTGTCATTGGGCCCTGTGTCATTGTCCAGTGTCACCATATTCATTCCAGTTCTTATGGACTTTTCTTGTGTATTCTAAGACTTCTGTGGCTCAGAAAAAAATAACGCCTGTATGTTGAAACTGAAAACCTTGACTTGACGTGTTCGTTTTTCTTTGTTTTTCTGGCCCGTGTTATAGAATGAGCCATGGCTCCATTTCGGCTGTGGCATCTTCACCCAGCCATGACTCCATTCACCTTCATCACTTGAATCTCACTCTAATCACTCAGGGTCATTTTGTCTCAGATAATTGTTGTTTTAATGTTGACAATAGAAATGCAGTCAAACTTTAAGGATCCCCGTCGGCTACCTGACACACCCACGACTGAGATGTCCATGAGGTCAGTGAAGGTGTCACACTGACCAAAGACACTGAACTGTAAAATAAATGATATGCAGTGGTTCAGACGGATCACTCCGTCAAGTGTTTTTACTGAAGAATCAGACTCTGATAAGATTTATCTCAGCCTCGTTCACGCTTTCAATTATGCAGCGGATAAAAGCTTACTTTAAAGGAATAGAACCTGCATTTGATTTCATTAAAACGTGTGTTCCCTGTGATGATTAACTGGTGACTTGTCCTGGGTTAACCCCGCCTTCGCCCTTTAGTATCTGGGATCCGGTGACCCCTGCACGACCCTGGAAAAAGATAAAGCGGGTTCAGAAAATCAAGAAATAGAACCTGTGTTTGGTCTATTCCTCCATCACCTTCTCCTGACTTTAAACTATGTGTCCTGGTCTTCCAGAATATCTAAGACCATCGCAGTCCATGCAGTCTGAGCCTTGAATACACACCGAAGGTTCATGACCAACAGGACTCATAATCTCGTCACCTTGACAGGTCAGGCAGTGAAGCAGTTGGACAACAGCTGGTCCCACTACACACTGTGATGAACTTGGGTACAGTTCTATGGTTCAGAGGTGGATGTCACTGAGGTGTAAATGTGTGTGTTTTATGATGTTACCATTGGTTTAGTGGGAGCTTACTGACACTAACCCTGAAACTATGACATCTCTCTGATGAGGACCAAGAAAAACAGCCTCTTCACATGAGGGAATACAGGGGCTACAGTCATCATGTGACATCTGCCGCTGGGACGGGCCGCAACAAAAGCTCCTGTATTTACCTACTAGCAGCAGTAAGTCTAGCCTCTGTGGCTGGAACAGGTGTGTGTTAACAGTACAAAAACTGACAGCACAGAGAGACCATGGAAGAGATGTGTGTGGGTACATGTGTGTGCGTGTGTGTCAGTACTGTAAACACGGCCCCTGCCCAGGGGTCGCCCATCAAGAGGACTGAAAATACACCAATTACATCCATTTTGGTATCGTGTCTGTCCATGGGAAAAGCCATCAGACACATTAGAGGAAATGGTTGTAGGTTTTAGTGTGAGAGCTGACATTAGTGGAGATGATGAGGGACAGAGATTAAAAAAAAAAAAAAAAACACAACACACTCAGTTGTCTTGTGTTGTCCACAGAGAAACAAACAAGACAAACACACAATAAGGACGAAATACAAGATATTTCACAGGAAAAAAGAAAAGACAAAGACAAAAAAATTATGTTTGAAAAGAAAAAAACAAAACAAAGATGGAGTAGTCCTGATAGGTCAAAGGTTGTTAATTCCACAGTTAGAAATCAGACACTGAAACAGCCTCATCACCTTCAGCTTGATCTGAGTCTTTGGGATGAAAACAGGGACTGATGTGAGCAGGTCACACAGATCCCTCCATATATCACCTCCGTTCACATATCTTTTTGTCTTCCCTCCTCTTTGTCCTTGTCCAGCTCCTTCTTCAAC
>JAPTHA010167201.1:0-17037 GCA_029814585.1 Gymnapogon annona | reverse complement strand
AGATCAGGGAGGCCATTCCTCCCGATCACCCCCCTCCAAGTCTCGCTGTCGTTACCCACGTGGGCATTGAAGTCCCCTAGTAGAACAATGGAGTCCCCAGTCGGGCGCGGTCCAGCGCCCCTCCCAGGGACTCCAAGAAGCACAGTATGACATTATCACATTATGCATTATCACAGTATGTGATAATGCACAGTATTAAAAAAGACTCGTCAGAATATATAAATGAAATGAACTTTGGTGTTTTCACCACTGAGACAACCAGTGACAGAAACAAATTCAGGAAGACGATTTATCATTGGGCTGAAGGTTTTTAGCCATTGGATTCTTTGTTTATGAAGTGTAATATTGGCTTCATGTTTTGAGGTGCCAGATAACCTTCATAGTATGTAGTGTACAATCAATTCCAGTTGGTGACTTGAACTTCTACCAAAGTAAATTTTGGATAGGTATCTGTACTTCTAATTAAGTGGGACTTCCCAGTATTTTACAGAATGTCTGTATGTTCCCCCTGAACCAAAATGAGTTTGACATCTGTAATCTAACACAAAAGTGTCCGAAAAATTCAATCCCTTTAAGCGGTTTGATTGTTTTATCTGCCTACATGTCTTCATTTGTTCGTCTTATGCCTGTGTTAGACTGTGGAAGTGGGAAGGTGGCTGCAGACACATCAGACTGTTATCTGAATTTCCACAAACTGCATCTACTCTTGCAAGGAGATAAGGAGTAGGTTACAACCCCCCACCCACCACCACCCCAAGTGTCTGAGTCTTGATTGCCCATTAAGTGAACAACAGAAGAGGCTTGTATGAGTGTGCTATTTATTGTTGTTCTTCAGACCAAATTGGCTCAAGAAACTCTTCACTAACTTCATCACCTTCACTGTCAAACTGGCCATCAAAGGACAGGTGAGGTCTGCTCATTCTGAAAGTTTCATTTTAATTAATACATCATAACGGTTAGTTAAGTTCAGGTGGAGGCAAGTAGTAATAAAATGCAAAGGACACCAAGCAAGATCAAATAATGAAAACAATGAAATAATGAAACTGATTGCAGGGTTCCTACAGGTTGCTGCAAATTCAACTAAAGACTTTTTTAAGACTACTTAAATGGCCATTTCACAGCCATATTACACTGATTACTAGAGTGCGTGGAGGCTGTGGCTCACTTGGTAGAGGTTGGTAGGGCGTCCAATGGCTGAAAGGTTGGCGGTTCGAGTCCTGGCTCCAGCTGTCCTTGACCAAGACACTGAACCCTGAATTGCTCCCAGTGAAGTGACATTAAATCAGATTCTTATTCAACAAGGCAAAAATGATATGGAAGTTTAAATATGAGTGATGCAGAGAAAACTGCAAAAAGGTTGTTTTTTTTTTCATTTTAGGTGAGGTTAGCAAGGACTCAATAGTTTTCAAATTATACTTTTATTACTTTTTATATCATGTAGAAACTAGTGAAAAGAAACTGAAAAGGCCTGTACTTTTCTCACTTTTGTAGTAAAAAAATAACCTGCAACCATTTACATTCCAATACTTCTCCTTGAGTTAAAGTGTGTACGTTTCCCTCCTTTAATGAGTCTGTTCTCAAATGCAGATTTGTAAGGAGATCAATAAGGTGGCAAACATCCTGGCTGACTTCATCCAAGAGAGAGCAGGTACGCACAATAGAATAGTATATACTTTATTGTCATTACACCCAGGTGTAAAACAAAATTAGGTACAAGTACAGAAGGTAGTATAGTTAGGTATAAGTACAGAAAGGAAGGAAAGTTTGACTTTAGACTTGAGATGTGGAACCAAATGTGTACAGGGGTGTGTTTGACTGACTGTTTTATCTCTTCACTGACACGTGATATTCCATGTTGTTCAATAAAAACATGGAAGACTTTGACTTCAGGGAAATAATTTTTTTTGATGCTCATAATGTCAGAATAATTTCATTTTCAGATACATTTCTTATTCATTAATCATCTCTGATCAGGTGTAGTGATACATATTTAGTCCCAGTCACACTTTCTGTGTAACTATGTCTTGTACATCGGTGTTTCCAGAGCATTTCCTTGCTGATGGAGACATCAATGTGGATATCGGTATAACTGCTCCTCCTGTCATCACTGCCAACTATATCGAGTCATATCACAAGGTACATGACTTATCTTTGATAAATCATAATTACAAGTTTTGTTATTCTTTTACCTCGAGAAATAGAAACAATTGTACACATTTTGTTTTTATGGATATTTCTTCCAGGGGTTCACCAACTACAAGAACACCTCGACTGTCATTAATGAGTCTGTTTTCCAGCCTCAGCAGTTAACAGAACACAAAATGCTTTACTTTTGGGTGTCAGGTAAACACTTTCTATAAACAGCTATTAAAACAGGGGGATCAAACTTATCCCATAGTTAATCCCATAGTTACTGCTGGCCAACGCCATTGCCCATAATGGGTGTCACTGAGTGGTGGACGAATCGTTTTTTATCATAAAATTCAGTAATACTGTATGTTTCAATTTCAGATGCCTGTTATCAAATGTTTTATGACTTTGTAGTTCCACTGTGATCTGTAAATTTTAATGCATGTGTAAATGATAAGCTCAGGCATAATATCATTAAAATTCACTTACCGTATTTTCACGACAATAAGGCGCACCTAAAAGTCTAGAATTTTCTCAAAAATTGATGGTGCGCCTTTTAGCCCGGTGAGCCTTTTGTATGGATTACGGTAATATTGGTTGTCAGTAGGTGTGGCCGAAGTAACGGCAGTAAGAACGGTAAATAGGAATTCCAGTTCGGTCCCAAACCATTTCTGTCTGTAAAGACCCCAAAATGGTTCCTTGCAAGAGACACGCGTAAGATGTAGAGTTCAAACTGAAGTCTATCAGTCACTCAGTTGAACACGGAACTAGAGCAGCCGCAAGAGAATTTAACGTCAACGAATCAATGGTGCGGCAATGGGGGAAGCAATGACAATAAAGTCTATTCTATTCTATTACAGAACACATCAAACACAGTACATTTATCTGTTACAGAACACAGAAAACACAGTACGTTTATCTATTACCGTAGAGATGGAACTACAGCAGACTGTCTGATGTGTTTACATAAGAAATTATCTTGTTGTGATTATGCATTACAAAATGTTTTATAATTTTATAGTTCCAGCGTCTCCACACAACAGTACACTACAGGTGGTCCTCGGGTTACTTCGGAGTTCCATTCCTACCCGGGAACGATTCGCGGACCCGGACCACAGACCAGGGACCAGTTATAGATGAGTCTGGTCCAGGGACTGGTCCCGGGTGGACGCTTCGCGTCCGGACCTGTCCGTGCAGGTCTAGTAGATGTCACCTATAAACCTGTGCCTGATCGTTGCCTGAACGAGACGGCACGCATCCGCTACGCGTCCGGTCCACAGACCGGTCCCAGGTCCCCCTACATTCCGCGGACCCGGACGCATAGCGTCCAAACCTGTCCGTGCAGGTCTAGTAGATGTCACCTATAAACCTGTGCCTGATCGTTGCCTGAACGAGACGGCACGCGTCCGGTCCACAGACCGGTCCCAGGTCCCCCTACATTCCGCGGACCCGGACGCATAGCGTCCAAACCTGTCTGTGCAGGTCTAGTAGATGTCACCTATAAACCTGTGCTTGATCGTTGCCTGAACGCACGCCTACCTGCACGGTCCACCGACCGGTCCCGGGTCCACGTCCGTTCCGCTATGCTTGATCGTTGCCTGAACGGTCGCCAACCTCATGGATGTGTCTGCACACATCCGCTACGCATCCAGCCACGGACCGGTCCCACGGGTCCACGTATGTTCCGCGGACCCGGACGCATAACGTCCAGACCCGTCTGTGCAGGTCTAGTAGATGTCACCTATAAACCTGTGCCTGATCGCAGTCATTTCCTTTTGATTCTCTGTTGGCGTTTTGCAGAAAAACGTAAATATTCTTACTTCACGATGTCAATGTAAAGGCTCCGAGAGTCACAAAAAAATCACACATTTTTGCCGATTTTACAACTCAGTGAAACATAAGGCACCAGGTTAAAAAAAATGTACCGTGGCTCAAAAAAGGTTGAAAAACACTGCACTACGTTATAATGCAACAGTACTGTATGTGCCTGGAGACAAAATGGCAGAGCGGACTCTGCCGAAGTAAAGTCAAACCGACATAAGTAACCCAAGGACCACCTGTAGCTACATAGTTATGCTATGCTATGCGCCTACACGGTGCGCCTACACGGTGCGCCCTGTGTATGAAAAAAGTTTTAAAATAGGCCGTTAATTGAAGGTGCGCCCTATAACACGGTGCGTCTTATGGTCGTGAAAATACGGTAATAATTGGAAATTCACTTATACAGGTTGTTGAGGTTTACATTTTCAAAGTCATATTTTCTTTTTTTATATTTTCTTTTTTATTTTATATTAGACAACAACATTACATTACATCACACAACAATCACATTTGTTCACCACCAGGTCACACCCCCCACCCACATTAACAAGGCCAGAGGCGTCAGCCAAGACAAAACCCAAACAAAACCAAACGGCACAAGACAAGACAAGACCAAACGTTGACAATTCAAACTACACAGCATGCAGAGAGACACCTGTTAACCTCACACCCCCTCCATCACACATGTACAACTCCAGTATATAGAGTGAGTCCATGTGGTGTATATATGTATATAGAGTGAGTCCAAGTCATATTTTCACCAAGTAATTTGCCCTTCTTTGCACTAAACACCCCCAAAAAGTTGCAGCTGTCATTACTTATACATTATGTTATTATTTTCTGGCCACTTGAAATCAAATAGGAATGAATTTGACTTCTGAACTAAAACATGTTTGACAACCCCTGCATTAAAAGACATATACAACATAATGTGGGAAATGTGAATGTATCAGAGAAGTGACTTAAAGAATGACATTTTCAGGGAAATTAGTATGTGTCATTCATAACTGAGTGCATTCATTAAGAATTATTTTACATTTATGAAGAAAGATGATTTGATTAATCATATACTAATGACTGATTTCAATTGCCTTGTCCAGACTTAGATGTAAAATATATGTAGATTTAATGACAAAAACTAGCATTATATTACCAGTCTGTCATTTTTAAGATGTATCACCCTCAGTGGAGCTAAACCCTGTTCTCTTTTTTTTTTATCCCAGATCAGATGTTTAATCCCATAGTTGCTGCTGCCCACCAAGACAGACGTTTTCAACTCAACATCTCAGGAGCAGAGCTCAATGTACGAACGTCACTACTAAGTGGAGAATTCACTTTGTGCTAAGAAACAGAAAACGTGAAATTATCTATTAATATGATTTCAGGAACTCTTCAAGACAAATTTCTCCAATAGCATCCCTGAGTTTATTCAAAAGGTAACAGCCTCTTCAATATGGTACATTCTCACATACAGTGTGGGTTCAATTAAGCACAAATTGTCTTCATATGTGATAATGATAAATACTGTATTTTTTAAAGCTTTGTTCTAGGAAACTAATATTGTTGTCATACAACTTCTCTGTCTAACTCATTTCTGTATGCTACTTGGAAATCATTTATTTTTTGCTTTGTGTATTATTTGTGCTATTTTAAATTCCACCAGATCTAATAATTTCATATTTGTATCCAGTGTCTGTGGGACTCAGATTCCACAGATATGAGTGTGTGGAGTTCATCCACTCCCACCCTGAATACCTCCAACCTGGGTACAACGGTACAGACACAGGCCTCTGGACATCTCCACTGTGGGAGTTCACAAACACAGACGCTCTTCTTCCAAATGGTCAGACGACATTTATGCTAGGTTATGCTATATTATGTTTTATATATATTTACACACACACACATCCTGAAAATCTGAAATTTCCCCGAGTGGGACTAATAAAGGTATATCTAATCTAATCTAATCTAATCCTGAGATGTCTGGGGTTGTTCCAAGTGTTCCAGGGATCCGTTGTAGCCACTCCTTCAGTTTGGGGATCACTGCACCCACTGTTCTGATCACCACAGGCACTACTGCAGGTGTCGGCAACCCAAAATGTTCAAAGAGCCATATTGTACCAAAAAACCAAAAAAAATCTGTCTGGAGACGCAAAAAATTACAATCCTTATATAAGCCTTATATGAAGGGAACACAGGCTGTAAGTGTAAATGAATGATAGTAGCCTACTATCAAAATGACTAAGTGTGCTACAAATACATAATGAGCATTCATAATTAAATGTTTATTTTCCCTGCAGCGCACCCCAGAGAGATTGACGCACCACGTGACAAGACTAGATATGCCTTTATTTGTCCCACTTGGGGAAATTCCAAAATTTCTCTATCCCGCGTGACACGAAATGATACTAATGAAATTACTACTACTAATACTTTGCTATTCAATGTTTGCTGCTTTAACTTTAACTTTCGTTATAATGTTAATGTATTATGTTTTGTCGCATTGCTGAAATGATAGGAATACAATTAAGAAATCTGACTTTTTGTGTCATTTTCTGAGGGGAAAAAACACAGTCCTCGAACCTCAATAACAATACAATCAGAGTTACATACCTGCATAATAGCACTGTCTGTCCGATATCGATCATATCACAGACTCATCTCAGACAGGTGAGTTACTGGAGCTGAATTCATATCCGTGATTTTGATTGGTGATGTTGTCATTTGCAGAGAGACGCGTGTCTTTCTTTTTCTGTATTATCTGGTTTTGTATTATCTGTATTTTGTTTTTGAAGTCCGAAAACAGGTGCTCTGATATTTTGGGTCCTTTGTGTACTCACCATCTGTCGACGGTTTTCCTGGCTTTATTTTCTCCCGGGTTTGTATTATCTCCCAGGGTCAAACAGTTGAATTCATGTGTTTCTTCAGTTGTTACTTCTTGTCACCGACTGCCTTTCGTGAAACCATCTTGTTACTGTTGTCATATTTGTGTTTATCATTTCTGCTCATTTTCACTTTATTTCTGCATCAGGTTGCAGCAAAACTATCAGCAGTAGTGAAGTTTGGAGTGAACTCCACTTCTTAAATCTATCTTTGCTCCTCCAATTTCTCCAGAAGTCCTGTAATCACACTTTTTCTGTCATTCCACTGGGTGGTCGGCTGCCTTAAATGTAGCTGCCTTACCTGGAAATGTCTTTCTAATTGACTCTTTTTGTTATTTGACAACTTCTTCCTTGAATCCTCTGTTCTTATCAGCTAGTGCTTTTTTCCTTTGGAGTCCATGACACATCCGCCGATTTGTTTAAAACAGCCACCTGCACCATCCGAGCCGCACTGAAACGTGTGTCGGAGGCTATGACGCAACTCTTTGTTGATGGAAATGTTGAAATGTTATATTTACTCTAAACATTTTTGCAGCATTGGAAAATCTTAAGAATGCTTATGTCATCTTTGTCCTCCTGCAGAAAAAATATTAAAACAAAAATATACCCAACCACCATCTTTTTCCATTTTCATATATTTTTGAAAACGCTCCAGGGAGCCAAAGGGAAGGTGCTTAAAGAGCAGCATGCAGCTCCGGAGCCACAGGTTGCGGACCCCTGCACTACTGTCACCTTCACTTGCCACGCCTTCTCCAGCTCCTCTCTAAGCCCTTGGTATTTCTCAAGCATCTCATGTTCCTTTTTCTGAATGTTCCCATCACTTGTCATTGCCACATCTACTACAACGGCTTTCCTCTGCCCTTTATTCATCACCAACATATCTGGCTGGTTCGTCATTATCATCCGAATGTGGAATGTGGAATCAGTGGAATCATCCGAATGTGGAATCAGTCTGAATGTGGAAGTCCCACAGGATCTTGGCTTTGTCATTCTCTACATCTTTTGGAGGTGTTTGTTACTTTGACCTGTATACTATGCCAGCCACTTGGTTATGGTGTTCCATGTAAAAGCTTTCCTGTAAGCATCTTACACCCTGCAGTTATGCACTGGATTGTCTCGGGTGCCTTGTTGCACAACCTACACCTTGAGTCTTCTCTGGTCTGGTATATCTCTATCGCAATGGTGCTCCTGTACAGCCATGATGAGCGTCTCAGTGCTGTCCTGTAGGCCAACCTCTGCCAGCACCTTCTCATCTGCTTTCCATTGTCTGAGACATTCACTGAGCACTTCATCTGTTGAGGCCTTGTCCTTGATGTACTCATAGAGCCTGGATGTTTCATCCTGGATAGTGGCTTTCACACTCACCGGTTCTCAACCTCCTTCCTTGCAGCTTGTATACAGTCTCAGGTTGCCGGACTTGGGATGGAACACACGATGCATGCAGAGGAGCTTTCATGTCTTAACATCTGTGGTCTGTACCTCTTCCTTTGGCCACCTTATTATTCCCGCAGGGTATCTGATCACTGGCAGGCCATAGTTGTTTAATTCCCAGGTCGTGTTCATTCCTAAGAAGCTTGCTTCTTAGGAATTACCTTACTCGCTGGAGGTATTTGACTGCTGCCACTTTCCTCATTTCCTGTTCAAGATCGCCATGTGCTTGTGGTATTCACTCTTATTGTACAGTTTGATGTCA
This sequence comes from Gymnapogon annona, assembly GCA_029814585.1. Classification (NCBI taxonomy): domain Eukaryota; kingdom Metazoa; phylum Chordata; class Actinopteri; order Kurtiformes; family Apogonidae; genus Gymnapogon; species Gymnapogon annona. The sequence continues at coordinate 8,511 of JAPTHA010167201.1, read as the reverse complement.
TCCATGTAGAGGTAAGTGATCATTCCACCAATCTTGAGGCTTTATCCATAGCCAGCCTTCTTGATTATTTGGCCTAGGGGGTTCAAACCTATGCAGAACAGGAGTGAGGACAGAGTATCTCCTTGATATAAGCCACATTTGATGGACACTTGTGCAAGTGGCTTAACATTGGCCTTAAGGGTGGTTTTCCACAGCCTGATCGAGTTCACTACGAAGACTATTAGAGTCCTGTTGATGTTGTACTCCTTCAAACATTCAGTGATTCAATATGAGGCATTGAATCATAGGATTTCTTGTAATCCAGACTTGTGCACAAGTTGGTATTTCTGGACCTGCAGTCTTCGGTGACTGTTCTGTCAACCAGGAGCTGGTGTTTGGCTCCTCTGGTATCTCGACCAATGCCCTTCTGTGCTTTGCTCATTAAGTGATCCATGTGCTCACTTAAGTTAGCCACAATGATGCCAGATGATGCCAATGATGAGACAGATTATTGGCCGATAGTTGAGACTGCACCCTTCGAGGGATCCTTCATGATCAAGATCGTTTTGTCCTTTGGTTAACCTGTTATTCTGGGTGGGTCCCATCTCTCAGAAACTGGTTCATTTGTGCTCCTAGGTGCTCATGGGGTGCTGTGAGTTTCTTTAACCAGTATGCGAGGATTAGTATGAGTATGAGACTCTTTCTTGCCACTGTCAAGGCAACTGGGTTCTGTTCAGGAAGATTGCTGTGTTCCTCTCTCTCAGGTAGACCAGCCATTGTGCACTATATCAGCTGCCTCCTTCTCCCATATACTGAACAATATCCAGGACTGTTCAGTTTCCAGCCTTGGTGGGTCTGCTCTGCTGTTTGTACCCTGCCACAAGTGTTAATTTTGACAATAATTTTTCATTTCATTTTAGTTTCAGCAACTTACCTAAAATTTCATTAAGTTAAAGATGCATTTTAGTCTTTTGGTTTTGATTTGTTTCGGTGTAAATTTAGTCTGTGGAAATTAGTTTTAGTTTTAGTTTCATTTTAGTCTTGTGACGAAGTTTGACTGTTTTGTTGTAATGTAATGGATTTTGCTAAAGGATATTTGTCATGGTTATTTAACCTCCCTTGTAAGCATACATTTAATTATGTGTTTATATATTTAAATTTAGAATATACTGCATTACTCTTGTATAGCAAATATGAATACCTAAGGCTTGTTAGAAAAAGTGCAATACATTACCATGTCATTCACAGATTCTTGTTTATCTTCAGTAAATTTGTAGAACAAATCACTTACAACCAACAAGAAAAAGCTCCAATCCTCTTAAGACATCAAAAGAAAATTTAGCAGTTTAACTATTATGTGCATTTTAATTCCATATTTTTTAAAATTGCCCTTTTTAATCAACAATTGTTATAAGGGCATTATTGTGCCATCAAATTACACTTTTTCACAATTTAGAAGAACTTTCTTCAAAATTACACCACATAATACAGTCTTGAAAAGTATAGAAGTGCTGAGACAGGAAAAACGGACATGAGTGTAGAACAGAGGTCTTGCAATTAAGCCTATCTGCATCTTATTTATTATTTATCCCGGTTTAGTTTTAGAAAGGCACTTCTCTCCAAGATGATCCCTTGCCCTCTTGCGACAGACTCTTGTCAAGTCCCCTGTAATGCTGAACACTCATTCAGCAAATGCATGCAATGCAGGAATTGCAAGTAAATCAAGGGCCAGAGGCTTCAAAGTCACATCAGAATCAGAATCAGCTTTATTGGCCAGGTTTGTACATACAAACAAGGAATTTGACTCTGGCTTGACTTCACTCTCTCTGTACAGGCAGTATAAAAAGTAGAACAAAGTGCCAAAAAATAAGTAGCAGTAATTACAATAGGTGTGAATATGAAACATGAAACCACAGAGTTCTGTGCCAACAAAAAGTCCAAGCCATGTTCAAAATGTGGGATCTGCTCAGACAAAAGCTCATCTTTGTATTTCCTCACATCCTATTGAGCTCTGTTTGCCTTGGGTTGGTCTTCAACATGCCTTGATAGATCCTTATCATCTCTCCCCTGTTCTTCCCCCCTCTGCGTTGCTGATGTGGAAGCAGAAGCTGTTTTCTGTAGCACAGGTACAGTCTGAGTCTCTGGGATCTGAAGGAGGAGAGGAAAAAGGTTACTTATACTGCCTCTGAATTATTTAATAACCATATCGACATAATGTCGATATAATGTCGTTGTTTGAGTAGTTCATTTGTCATCAAGGTGCTCTGGTACCCCAGCACCTGACGCAGATCTTATTTGGCCGGGCAATGTCTGAGCCGGTATGCTACCTGGGGGTCCCCCGTATATATATATATATATATATATAAAGCTTTATCTCACCCTCTGTGGGTTGTGTTTGTTCCTCTTGGTTCCGGCCCTTGGACCCTCAAGCCAGGGAGATTTAAAAAAATTTGTTTGTTTTTTCTTTCCTCAAGGTATTTTTTATTTTATATTTTAGCAGAAGAAATAGCAAATTAATACTACAATACAAAATCACAGAATAAAAAAAATCTCTAAAGTAGCATACAAAAGAAACATATATATATATATATATATATACATACACATATATACACACATACACACATATATGTACTTATACATACCCATATACTGTACATATACATCCCTACCCACCCACAACATACACAAACATACTAGTCACAGATCAAACATATATATATACAATATCCAAGCAGATACAACGGGAGCATTGCACAGTACGTATTTAGTCCGGTTTCTCAGCTTCCATATTCTTCACAAAAGTCAGAAATGGTTGCCAGGTGGTCGTAAATCTCATAGCTGAGTCCTTAATGGAGTAATGGATCTTCTCTAATTGAACATAGTACATAACATCCTTAATCCAATGTCCGTATGTTGGAGGGGAAGAGTCTTTCCATTTGCAAAGAATAAGCCTTCTGGCAAGAAGAGAACAAAAGGCAATAACATCAGTCTGGGACCTACTCAGATTAGCATCCTGAAGTGTTACTACAAATATTGCTATAGACATGGAAGGCTTGATTTTTGGTCTAGAGATTTTCGAGAACGTTTCAAATATTAAACTCCAGAAATTGAATAATTTTGGACATGACCAAAACATGTGATAAAGCGTAGCTGGGGATTGTTTACAACGATCACATGTAGAGTCAAGTTCCCTTTTGATTTTAGCTCATTTTGCCTTGCTCCAATGAAGATGATGTACAATTTTGAATTGAACTATAATATGTCTGAGGCAGATAGAGATGTGAATATTCTTTCAATCACTTTTTGCCACGTCATCTGATATTTGTACTTCAGTTTCTTTTTCCCATTTTTGTTTTAAAGAGTCCAAAGTTGTTAGATTGTGGGTATTAAGTAGGTCATAAATTGTACTCCTAGAGTGTTTGGCATCGGTTTTGCATTTCAGAATAGTCTATGAGGGATGGGGGAGGGCAAGAGGGAAAACACTTGAAATGAGCTGTCATAAAGCATCTGAGCTGTAAATATTTGTAGAAGTGTATCCTAGGGATAGAAAATTTGTGAACCAATTGTTCAAAGGAAGCGAAGATACCGTTAATATACAGATCATACAGTGAAGTGATGCCATTTTTAGACCATGTATCAAATGCTGTATCTATCATAAAAGGGCTGAACATGTGATTCCTTGCTACCGGTGCACCTAGTGAAAGATCATTAAGTGCAAAATGATGTCTAAATTGGTACCAAATTTTAATTGAACTTATTACATCGGACAAGATGCAAGACTCGAAACAGATTGTGAGAGTGGCAGTTCGGCACATAATACTGACGAGGGGGTAAACTTAAGGGACATTTTTTCCATTATTATCCAGCTGGCGGTGGCATCCTCTTTTGTCCAATATAACAATGCCCTAATGTTAGCTGACCAGTAATAATGTAGAAAGTTTGGGAGTGCCATACCCCCCAAATTATGAGGTCTTTGTAATATACTCTTTCCTTCGCCCTGGGTCTCTTTTTATTCCAAATAAAAGTTGAAATTTAACTATTTCATTTAGTGAAGAAAGATTTTGTCAGGAATACTGGGATGCTATGGAAGAGGTATAAAAATTTGGGTAGGACAGTCATCTTGATTGTATTAATCCTTCCACCAAGAGAGAGTGGTAATGAATCCCAACATTCAAAGTCCCTTTTCAGACAGGTTAGGAGGGGTTGGTAGTTAGCTTTGTAAAGGTCTTTATAATTACGTGTGATCCAAATGCCCAAATACCTAAATTTGTTTGTACTGATTTTAAAGGGGGTTGAAGAGAGAAAAATATTTCAAATTGTAGTCCAAATTGGCATTAATTCGCTTTTCTGAAAATTGACTTTATAGCCAGATAATTGACCAAATTTATTGAGTAGTTCTAGCAAGTTTGGAAGACTTGAAGATGGATCAGAGATATATAGCAGCATATCATCTGCATATAGTGAAACACTGTGTTCTAAGGGGCCTCTCTGGATTCCTTTAACAGGGCTATGGCAAGTGGTTCAATTGCTACAGCGAAAAGAAGTGGTGATAGGGGGCACCCCTGTCTTGTGCCGCGCTGTAGTTCAAAGAATGGCGATAAATGATTATTAGTACGCACAGCTGCCAATGGAGATGAGTATAGAATTTTGATCCATGATATAAATCGAGAACCGAAACCAAATTTTTTAAGTGTGTAGAAAAGAAAGTCCCATTTCACCCGATCAAATGCCTTTTCAGCATCTAGTGAGAGAATTATATCTGGGGTGTTGGATGAGGAAGGACCATAGAGAATATTTGTGAGACGCCTAATATTAAAGACAGAATATTGGTTCTTAATAAAACCGGTTTGATCAGGTGAAATGATCGATGGAAGAATTCCCTCTATTCGCCGGGCTTAGATTTTTGCAAGGATTTTTGCAACTGTATTCAAAAGTGAGATGAGAACATTTATCCTTTTTTAATATTAGTGAAATTACTGCATGGCGCATAGTGGGTGGTAGGCAATTGGCTAAAAAAAGATTCTTTGAAGATTGATAACAATAGTGGGGAGAGTTGAGTATTAAATTTTTTAAAGAATTCTGATGGGTATCCATCTGGATCTGGAGATTTGCCATTCTGCATATTCCTAATTGCTATATCTATCTCCTGAATTGTGATTGTCCTCTCAAAGTCAGCAGCTATTTCTGGATCTATAGACGGAGTATCCAATTTTTCAAAAAAGTCATCCAAAGCTGACGGGTTAGTAAATGAGTCAGATGAGTATAGTGATTGATAAAACTTATAGAAACAGGAATTAATTTCTGCATTATCTGTATGCTGTAGGGCTTGGGAATCACAGATCTCAGATATTGCCTGATTAGCTGTTTTTTGACGTAGTTGATGGGCTAGAAGCTTTCCTGCTTTCTCTCCATGTTCATAAAACTGACAATGTAATTTGGAAATTAAATATTCAGTTTGTTGAGTTGTCAGAAGATTATATTCAGTTTGTAACAACAAACGCTGTTTAAGCGTTGTTGGCGAGGGTATCCTACTATGCAGTAGATTGAGTTCCAGTATCTGATCAGTCAGCTGTCTAAGACGTTCAGTTCTTACTCTTCTCTGGTTTGCACAGAATGACATAGTTTGGCCTCTTAAGTAAGCCTTCAGTGCTTCCCACACAGTTGATGGGGACATTCCTGGAGTTTGATTAGTATTAAGAAAGAACTCTATTTCAGCTGTGATGTACAGTAAACCCTTGTTTTTCGCAGTGGTTACGTTCCAAAAACAACCCGTGATAGGCAAAATCCGGGAAGTAGAAACCTTTTTTTTTTTTACAATTAAATACTCTATTATACATTGAAACAAAAGAACAAACCATTTTACAAGCCCAAGCATTTGTTTCACAAATAAAAGTACTTTATAAATGTTTTTTTTTTTACAAATAACTTCTGTAATGTCAAATAATTTTAATCATCAATGTGAACTGAAGGCGGAGATTATTGCGGAGATTAGCACCGCCCACCGTGACCCGAGTAATTGGATTGAACGGGAGAAAATGAAAAATGATTATGAAAAAACTACAAAGTACAGTCGGACAAATAGTGATTCGTGTATTTCACTGCTCTTCTGACTGAGCCGCTGCATCCTGACTCCACTCTGCAGCGTTTTCTTCATCTGAAGCCCGCGGTGCAGGTGTGTTTTTTCGAGAGAAGAACATAGTGATAGGCTCTTGTTGTCGCTCTTTTTTCTTCTTGGCAACCCTTTTTGCATCCTTATTAAAACTTATTACTGCTGTCGTCCTTATGTTTTTTTCTTCTTTCTTTATGGAACAAACGGAAGATTAATTAATTCCGTAATGCTGACCTACAGCCGCATAGCTTTTTAAATTCAGTAAGCTGTTTTACGTACGTGTACATATTAAACTGCCACGTTATTGACGCACAAGTAGAGAAGAGGCGGAGTGACTGTTTAGCCAATCAGAATGCAGAACATAATGCACGATGCAAATCCGTGAAGTAGCGAAACCGTGAAAAGTAAACTGTGTTATAGCGAAGGATCACTATTTTACAAAGGCTTCATCCAAAAGAAGCATAGGATTCAGCCTCCATGGACGGTAACTAGGCTGTGTTGTGGGAATGTGTATCGTCATAGTCAATGGCCCATGGTCAGATATAACTATGGCTTCATAGTCACATGCTGTTGCTAATGAAAGGAGATTTCTGTCTTCTAAAAAGTAATCTATACGTGAATAAGAATTATGCACTGGTGAGAAGAAGGAGTAGCTCCGAGTAGTAGGATTACGAAATCGCCACACATCAATTATTCCATACGTTTTAAGAAAATGTTGGATAGCATGTGCTGACTTGGAAGTAGGAGTCTTCCTTGATGTGTTACCATATTTGGCAGTCTGGAAAAAATATTGCAGAAGAAAATATGGTCATCGCAATTGGATGCATAAATGTTGGCTAAAATAACATGGAGTCCGCACAGCCGCCCTGTTACAATAATAAAACGTCCAGCAGGATCAGATTCAAAATTTGTTACCACAAACTGTGTACTTTTACTAATTAATATGGCTGTCCCCCTGGCCTTTGAGTGGAAGCTGGAATGATATATTTGACCCACCCATCCTGTTCTTAATCAACAGTGATCAATAATATGCAGATGGGTCTCCTGGAGGAATGTAATGTCAGTCTTAAGATGTTTCATATGAGTAAATATCTTTTTGCATTTTATGGGGTAGTTAAGAGATTTAACATTCCAACTTACTAGTTTAACTGAGCAACCATTTATATAGGACATGAAGTATTATTGTTAACCATATGGATCTGAGAAAAGTAATGTATCATCTAAGTAGCTCCCAGTGTACATTTCTTGTGACAACAGTATACAGAAATGTAAAACAAAAAAGACTCGTCTGGCATTTTCCCTACCCTCATCAACATGAACATGATGAACCCAAATCTCCATCAATAAACATTCATTCATTCATTCATTCATTCAAAAAGATGAGCCCCTGTCCAATCCCCTTTTGATTAAGGACTGAAACAACACTATAAAATATCTTGTTTTGACCAACTTAGATCAATATATGCAGTAGCCTCATATCAACAATCAACGTTAACAGCCTGAAGATACAAGCCCAACATCTATTTCCTATAGTTTTTTTTGTTTTTTTACTTAAACTTTAAACATAGTAAGAGTTGTATGATTGAACATAGCTATGTTGTTTACTACTGTGACGTAGAACAGATTTAATAAATTCATTGAGTATTTAGTATACCAGTAAAGTTAGCAAATCAAAGTTGAGATGGCAATGAAAATGATATTGAAATCATGCCCTTTTAGAAAGAAAAAGAGAGAAAACCAAATAAACACAGTAAAGTGAATATGTCTCTGTGAATTATATCATGTTACCAGTTCTGTAAGTGGTTAGAACAGCCGACCGGATCGTTGTGTGCTGGAGTCGAGCGTGACGTTGCTGGCCCTGATTAAGTCCCATCCTCTGTTGTCGTGATGACATGTTTCTTAACGTAGGCCATGGATTTGTCCGAGTCGATGAATTCTTTGACCATCCCATTGTGAGTGATGCGAAGTCCAGTAGGAAACAGTATGAAGTACCGGACGTCTTGTTGGTCCCGCAGCAGTTTCCAGACATCAGCGAATGCAGCTCATGCCTTGGCGACGCTCGCGGTGTAGTCTGGAAAGATGCCGATGGTTTCTCCTTTAAATCTGAGCGGACCGTGGCTTCATGCACGGCGTAGAACTTCAACACAATCTTGATAGTAGTGGAGCTTAGCAACAATTACACGCGGTTTACCGCCCGGATTCTTCGATGTTGAGCTCCGATGCGAGCGGTCCACAAGGATATCTCTGTCAAGTTTAAGCACCTCCGACAGTAGCTTAGAACGAGAGTTACGTATGTAACTGCGGTTCTATGAATCCCGAATGACCGCCAGAGGCGGTGCTTTGAGCACTGAATGTTCCCTTCGCGCATGCGCAGTTCGAGTAATTATACCAACAACGTCACATCCGTGACTCGAATGTGC
>JAPTHA010167187.1:0-17039 GCA_029814585.1 Gymnapogon annona | reverse complement strand
TATGAATATAGATATGAAAGATCAGAACAGTTTTTGGGGAAAAAATTCTCTATTAAACTTTATTTGTACATAAATTGTGCAACAGGAATATTTCCATCTGAAAACACATGAAAATCATTTCTCAAAGGCCACCAATAATCTGCATCACAACTGCAAAATCACATACACTCACAATTGGCCAGACATGTACTCTCTAACCATTGAACAGTACATTGTGCCTTATGGATTCCAGCTGCAGCATTGTTTAAGTTATTTAGTTGACTATTAGTGCATGTTCCATTGATTCCAAAAATATCTTAAATCAGTAGTGGAGACTGCAGAAATGTCTGGCTGTGAAACAAAGACCAGAGCACCACAAACTCTATTTCAAGCTTAAGGCATGGTCAGTTATCGTTTCACCATTATTACAGTTGACAAGCTTTTTTTTCCTACCACAAAAATAAGAAAAACATGTATTTGATGAAGAATTCAAATGAAAAAAAGACTATTATAAAACAGCAGTGAGTATACATGGGTAGGGAGGGGACATGTAAAACCAAAAGGAAAATGATTAACGTTTGAGTATTTTACTTGTGAGGAAGAAAAAACATAAAAATTGAGCTAAACATGGAACATCTTGTCAACCTTGAACAGCCCAAAAATGCAGAACCCCCCAATTCACAATAGACTCCAGATTCTGATCACACAATACTCACATCCATCCATTTAACTACTGGCTTTTGGCATTGATTCAAATAACATCTGAGGAAATATTAACATTCTGGTTACTTTAGTATATACTGTTCCGTGATGAAGATATAATGCATACCAATCTTTAATAAAGCATTGGATCAATATGAAATGAGCCAAAACTCTGTGTGCATGAAAACTTTGTTCATGCACAATTTACTATGGTTTATTCAATAGACAGGCACTGACATTTTTTGTGAAACTAGCTCAAGTATTACAATCATAACATTGTAGTTTGATATTAGCTCCTAAGTGCTTGGTTCTTGATCATGAACTAGGACAGATAAGTCTTTGAAGGGCAGCAAGTTTTCAAAGACTCAGCCAATAAAGCGCACAAAGCCTGAAAGTGTGCTTAACATGTTGATTAAAGCAGTGATCACATTGGGAGCACCAAGAAGTGGTCAGTTCTCTTCTATAAGGTTCAAGTCCAGTTCTGTGCAGTCTCTTTCAAAGAACATATTTTGTCCTTCATCGGTTGCAGTCTTTTTTCTGTTATCTTCTTCCTCACTTTCACTAAGCGGCCCGATGCTCACACGTCCGAGGAACTCGACAGGGGAGAAGGCGATGTGCTGCTCTGCCTGGGAAGACACAGGCCCTATGCAGCCTCCAGTACTGCACACTGAGGTCCCAACATTGCCAATCTAAAAGAAAGAAGAAGCACCTTCAGTAGTGGTTGAATGACAGGAATAACTTGACAGAATGCAAGTGACAGTCAAAACCACATTTAGTCTGGAAATTAGATGGTTATTAACAACAGACGCAATATTAAAATTTTTCCAGTAACTGGTCTATCATATCAAATAGCACATTATTTAACAGGATTTTTTCTGGTTCACAATGAATTGGAACTGGCTCAAGTACTCAATAAACAGCATATTTCATTAATTTTTAGTAACCGATCAATCATATCACCCCACACAACAATTGAAGGTATTTAAAAATACAGTTAAAGAAAATAATAATGATGCTAAACTATGGTAACCGATTTTACCGATGATTAAAAGTATCTAAAATCATGGAACAAAGGCTGCAGACACAGATGAACAGTTTATCCTCTAGTTTTCTCCTGCCTACGGCTTGAAATGAAGGCAACATTTATTGGAAGTCTTAAATGCAAAAAAATAAAAATAAATACTAAAAAGATGCACGACATAAAAACTACAAACGCAGTGTTTCCACCTGGTAAAATAGCACTGCACAATGACTTCAGTCTAAATGTAGCTACAAATTACAGTGTGCAATGTTTATGCGAAACCCTGGAGGCTCCAATAACAGTTTAGTGCCATTACCTTCATCATTCCTCAGATATAATCAAAGAACTCTGCATGTTTTTCATCACCTGTGTCATCTTGCTGAAGTCAAGTCCGGGTCGGGGGCATGGCAGAGCATCTTGGTCATGACGCCTCTTCAAGCGAGGTCTGCGCATGTCACAGGGCTGTGAGTGGCAACGTGGCAGCACTGGATGCAGACTACGCCTTGAAGATGGTGGTGTACTGCAGGCGGAGGTGGGAGATGGAGACAAGGCTGGGTGCTCCATGCCAGAAGAGCCATACATAAGACCTGAAGCTGGGAATGGTTGAGGGGGCTGGAGGACCACAGTGGTGTTCTGAATCTGAACAGGGGAGAGGGAGAAGCGGCGCTGCAGAACTGAATGAGAAATTAGGGGTGCAGGTGAAGATGAGCAGGAAGAAGGGGCAGCAATGGAAGAAGAGCAAGGTCCTTTCAATGTATCACAGGGGTCCCACGGGAAGCTCCATGGTAGTGGGGAGTTGGAGGACAGTGCTAAGCTAAAGAAAGTAGGACTTGAAGAAGAGTTTAAGGATGAAGTAAAAGAGGAACTTGGGCCGCAAAGTGGCAATGAACTCGCTTCAGAGCCTGAAACGGATACTTCTCCACTGTGGCAGCTGCGTCTGACTGGTGTCCAAACCTTGAATGCACTGGGATGCCAGGTAGAGCGGCAGCGAGACAGGTCCTCAGGGACAGAGAGGGAACGGCAGTGGCGTTTTGGAGGAGGTGGGGGAGGGGAATTCTGTAAAGTCTTGCCGGTGGTTGATGCCTGTGGTCTGATGAGCAGTTCCCCAACTTTGGAGCAAGTCCATTGGGAGTGTACCCCACTGGAAGCATCTGGAAGGCTGGTTTTGGATGATGATAGTGAAGTTGAGCTAGACTCTGAAAATGCCAATAAATAAACATCAGGCAGATTTACTCATTGTTTTGTAGCAAAAAAACAGCACCTAAATTAAGAAACATACTCTGTGTTGGTCTACAAGCTGTCCATGAGACTGTGGGACTGCAGCCCACCGCCGGGAAAGACTGAAAAAGAAATACAAATTAAATTGAATCTCAGAACCCACACAACTAGGTGAATCAAAGCTTATAAGACAGCAATTAATGTGGAATCAAACTCACCGCATTGACATTGAATGAGAAAGCCTTGTGATAAGGCTCTTCCAAACTCTGCTTACGGAGCTGCTCTGTGATAAGAGTCACCATAATTGTAGCTGTAACTTAAGGGACTGACATGGAGATGAAGAGGAGATATACTGAGGGCAGCAAACAGTTTTTGTCAGAGTCCTGGCCTGGTTTGTGGTGTCCCCTCAACACCTCAACCAGCCAGACTGACCAACTCTGTCACTATCCCACCATTGTATCAATGGCACCTGAAGGGGGAGAAGAGAAGCGGTTAATATCAAACAATGTCAGTAATAACAAACCTGGAACCACTGACCATTCAAAATATAAACAACAGCATTTATACAAGAAGTTGTAGGGCAGAAAAGCCTCACACAAGAGGAATATATGAGGAGGTGTGTTTGGTACACCACATTTTTTAATATTTTATTTTTTTATTTTTCATTAGACAACATTACATCACGCAACAGTCACATATGTTCACCACAACAGTCATGTTTGTTCACCACCAGGCCACGCCCCCCACCCACATTAACAAGGCCACAGGAGTCAGCCAAGACAAAACCCAAACAAAACCAAACAGCACAAGACAAGACAAAACAAGGACAGACAAGACAAGCCCAAACAAACTACACAGTACGCAGAGAGACACATGTTAACCTCACACCCCCTCCATCACACATTAAACTCCAGTATATGGAGTTTGGTACAAACATATTTCTGTGAGTCTCAAACTGGAATCCATGTGCCGTTTCAATCTGAAAGGCACAGGCAGAAATTCACATTCTCAATGGCAGAGTATAGCACACATGGGTGCAAGGAGACTCAGAACAAAGAAACACTTCACATTCCATCATGCACATGGCCATTACTTTATTGGAACTCCAAACACGAACTAGTGTGATTCAAAGAAAGGATAAACTAAGTCCAAAGTGATAATATTTGGGTACTTCCACTGCAACCAAAGTCAGTTGGGTCCAATTTAACACAAGTTGTGGGCTGTGAATAGAGTAGAAGGGGGATGGACAGACAAAAAGGAGAAGGATGGGGGAAGTGTGTGAAAGATGAATGTGGAGAGGGGTTGGAGGCATGCCCTGGTATCGTTGCAGGAGGACAAAGGAACAGTGACCAGGTTTAGAAGGGATATATAACCAATACAAAACAAAAGTAGGCCATGTCTGTTTCATAAATACGTAGCTATCAAATATTTCCTTTCGAATTACACAAAGTATCCTATAGAAGCCTGGTGGTAACTAAAGCCACTTGAAGACTAACCTGTATTGACTCCCCTGAGAAAACACACCATCTTTGTTCATCTGTTTAGGATTTAAGTCTATACAAGCATAAACCACAAACTGAAACTAAAATTAAAACTAAATGCAAATTCTATCTGGTGTGTGGCAACCCCAACATGAGTTCCCCCTCTCCCAGCACTTTACAAGTCACAAAATAACTGCAACATTTAATGACACTACTAAAAAGCAGATACATGTTAAAAACAGTACCAAAAATAAATGCATCGAACTTCACACATAAAAACAGCTGTCGACATTGTGTCTTACTAATTTCCGAGGCAATGATTTCCCACTGGACAGTCAGATGTGGCCTCCAGGGCCTTACTCCTTGTAGCAAACATGGTGCTACATAGTTAGCCCAGAGCCACATGCCAGAAGATGAGCTACTTCAACAGCATAGGGTACAAGCTTTCTCCTGACAGCAATCACTCCCGAAAAGAGGCTTGAACGCCAAAGAGTTATTCGGTTTGTTAATCAGCAGCCAAGAACAGATAAAGAATATTTACAGTGAAATGGCTTTTGAATCTGGCCTACAAAATTTAACGACTCCACGAATGAATTATTTTACTTTTCCAACAGACTACCCCAGCTAATCTACTTTAAAACTTTGATTAACGCCATAGTCGGATTAATCAGGCCAAGGGCACATCTCGTCTTTAATGGTGTGATACCAAACAATCGAATACGTCTATGACAGTGAGGTAGAGATAACCCTTTCTATACATTTATATTGGATAATTATACATCCATTTCTAGGGTTTCACTTTAGAGCAACTGCTTGTATGTGAAAATGTGGGATTTAGCTAAATGAATACAGAAGCATGCTAGCTCAGCACCACGATGCAGCCCATGTAAGTAAGTCTAGTAATTAGCCAGTCCTGTTTCTGAGCTGGTATAAGAAAAGCTCTACCATAGCTAGTTTGCTCACATAGTTTTGCCTTTCTATGAATGATCGTCCATTACCGTAAAACTACAAAACGACCAAATCGTTGACAATATAACAGCAAAACTGCTAATGCATATCTTAATCAGTCGTGGCGTCCGCTTGGTTACGCAGACTGTTAGCAAGCTAGCTTGCTACAGCTGTCCTGATGTATTACCTGCATTCAGTGGTTCCTAAGCAACCGAAGCTGCACACGGTGCACCGGCTAGGACGGAGTTAAGCGGGGTATTTATAGCCTTTGGACCGTACCATTATTACAGTTTTACGTTAACCTACGCTAGGTTTAATAATACCGCGAAACTCACTGCGAAACATGCCCTGGATGTTTTTGAAAATACCATCTTTATACAATGAATGCAATCAAATTAAAAATGCTTTATTAGATAGTTATAGAAAATCATGTTCTATGAATCGCCCCGCAGTTAGGTTCTTCTACGAAAGGCGACTGTGCCAAAGCATGTGCTGTATTAGTTTTACCCATGGATTATGTACAACAATTTTGTTATTATATTGTAATAGAATAGATGTGTATATGTGTACTTACTTGACTGACCCATGTATATATGCCCCAAGAAAACACTTTAGTGCTTGACTTCTATGATCTGTGACTAACGCATGCGTAGTGACACCACTAACCAGTTCAACGGCTCAGTTAGTTATAATTTCATAGCGAGGTTGGGAACTCAACTAAATTTAATCAAAATTATACGAAGGGAGAACGAAAGGAGCACATGGAGGTCGAAAATTTCAAGAAAGAGGAAACACTCGCTTTGAGGAAAAGACTTATCGGGTATGTAAAACAGTACGGCGTTTTGGTGTTAGACAGTATTTACTTGCTGCCAGGGTCGCTTTGATTTATAACTAAGAACGAAGGTCGATGTATGTCCCCGATTTGCAGGCAATCATGCAGACTTTTCTACTCAAACGACCCAGTGAAAATAGTCCGAGCCCGGGGACAATATTTGTTCGATGAAAATGGCATGCGGTACTTGGATTGCATCAGTAACGTCCATCATGGTAAACTATTGGATACTCAGCACCGTATGAATACTTGGGGGAATGTCGTGTTAGAACACAGGCACACTAGTGACAATTAGGTCTTTAGTATTCTGCGTGCTTTGTGTTGCAGTGGGCCACTGTCACCCTAGCATTACTCAGGCTGCAGCAGCACAAATGGATCTGCTGAACACAAACACTCGATTCCTGCACGACAATATAGTCATGTATGCCCAGCGCCTGGCCGCCACTCTACCGGACAAACTGTGCGTCTTCTACTTCGTTAACTCCGGGTAAGCGTTCCAATCAACTGTCATTAGAACCTGAAATATACTAATATACTTCCTTAAATGACTTGGCATTTGTTGTGTTTCAGTTCAGAGGCTAATGACCTGGCACTACGCTTGGCTCAGCAGTACACCCAACAGGAGGACGTCATTGTGCTTGACCAGTAAAAAAAAAATAAATAAAAAGTTACTACTGATACACACTAAGCTCCTCTAACGGTACAACTTCTACCAGTTACAATGCAAAATTTTCTTTTACACTAGTGCATACCATGGGCATCTAACATCCCTCATCGACATTAGTCCTTACAAGTTCCGGAAACTGTCAGGACAGAAAGAATGGGTTCATGTGGTGTGTACATTTATACCGAGCATCATTTCACAAACCCACAACAAACAGTGAAGTCCTGTTTTTCTTAAAGACTATTTCAACCTCCCAGGCTCCACTGCCAGACACCTACAGAGGCATGTACAAAGAAAATAACCCTGACCCAGGAAAAGCATATGCTGATACAGTAAGAGATTTAATAGAGGAAGTACACAGGAAAGGTCGTAAGGTACATTTATATACAGCCTCATGAAACCTCCACTGACTTTAGCAGTGATGTAATGTATTTGACCAATGCATAATATTTGTTTTGTTTCGGGTAGATCTCTGCTTTCTTTGCTGAGTCGTTACCGAGTGTTGGAGGACAAATCATTCTTCCTCAAGGATACTCGGCTAAAGTTGCAGAGTAAGTATGGATTTTCAGATTGTCACCGGTCACCAAAGCAAATATCACCGACTCAAATCTCTTCACAGGTACGTGCACTGTGCTGGTGGGGTGTTTGTGGCAGATGAGGTGCAGACTGGGTTTGGACGTGTTGGCAGTCATTTCTGGGCGTTCCAGCTGCAGGGAGAGGATTTCTGTCCTGACATCGTGACCATGGGCAAACCTATGGGCAACGGGCATCCCCTGGCATGTGTGGCAACCACAGAAGAGATTGCAGGAGCTTTTACTGCCAATGGTGTCGAGTACTTTAATACGGTGACTGAATAGTAGCATTGATATAAAAATGAGTTCCCTCAGATTTATCCAGTTTTCTAAAATAGGTTATTCCAAAGACACCAAAGAATGTTGCTTTATCTACAGCAAAAGTTCTGCTGGTTATATTTAAGATAGTTTATACACCCTGTATTACTTTGATACTGTGGTCGGTGGAGGTCACTTGTATTTACTCTCTAAGATGCATAGTGGTGTAATGACCAATTTCTCCATGCAGTTTGGAGGGAATCCAGTGTCCTGTGCAATTGGCCTGGCAGTCCTTGATGTGATAGAGAAAGAAGACCTGAGAGGAAATGCCATGAGAGTAGGGGCGCATCTTAAAGGATTGTGCACAGAACTACTATCACGGCATGAAATCGTCGGAGATGTGAGGTAAAGAAACCACTTTACAATTGCTCACTCCAAGACCTGAGAAACAGACTGCTGATAAATTAGTCAAAGCCAACCTAAACAAAACCCAAGAGGATTGTCACTGTATTGGAGTTTTTGGGTTCAGAAATTACAATTCTTGATCTGAACATCTCAGTGATAGTTGTACATAACCAAATATAGCCTGTGAAAAATCTAACCTCAATGCTAATGTATCATTAGTATTCAATGCATTCATGCTGCTCTACTTCAGAAGTGGAAAGCTATAGCTTTCCTTTGCATTTAATGGCTCCTACAGTCAGAAAACACCAAGTTCATTCTCTTATATTTCAATGACAAAACCATCTAATTTTGCAGATTTCTTTCAATATATGCAAGTCGTTTCAAAATGCACCATCAGTTGCTTCATACCCTTCTTTACCTACAAATAGTCCTTTATCAAGTTCCAATTATAGATTTGTATAATAGGCTAGAGCCCGTCAAAATAAAAGCTGTAAGGATGTAAAATACATTAAGTGAAATTTGACTTAATTGAAGTGAAATTTGACTTCAACCCGAGTAGAATGAGTGGCTCAGTCACAACAATCCCAAGTGGCAATATGGCATCTGATTATTCCACAAATTCTTGCTGGCAATTCTTGTCATAGCAGGAGAGGCTGTTACAGTTGTGCTTTTTTTTAACCGTTTAATGTCCTCAGTGACTAAAAATGGACCATTCCATCAGAAAGATGGGATGCAAACTACTGTGTGCTACTCCAGTTACGTTTCTGTTACAGAGGTGTAGGGCTGTTTGTGGGTATTGAACTTGTGACAGACAGGCAGAAGAAGACTCCTGCTACAAAGACAGCTGCATACGTTGTAAAGAGGTAAGTCTTTTCCACACCAACTTCATATTTTAGTTTTGCTGTTTATGCTGAAAGACGTGTTCAATTTCTTTGGTTTCAACACAATACAGGTTGTGGTTAACGGTGTGACAACATTCATGTTACGTCAGGTTGAAGGAGGACTCTCGAATCTGTGTCAGCACAGATGGCCCCTGGGATAATGTCTTGAAGTTTAAACCTCCCATGTGTTTCTGTATGGATGATGCAGAATGTGTGGTACAGAGCATTGATCACATCCTCACAGGTTAGCAACACCATCAATACACAATATCCATACCTACAAGGCTGCTTTCCAAATGACACCTGTGTAGTAGGGCCTGCAGCTCTTGATACAAAGTATACATGGTTACATATATCATGGATGTAATGACATACTTCATCAGAAAATGTTTTAAGTTCACCCTTCTTTTGCTGCCACCTACTGGATACTTAGGGTTAAGACTATACCTTGATCGACTGACATTTTGCACATTCTGTTCTGGCTCAGGTTTGTTTGTCCCATCAAATCTAGTAATTTTGAAGACAATTGTAATTTGTACTCTGTCCAATATGTAAGATTGTTTAAATTTTAAAGTTTAAAAAATGTTTCCCCTCATACCAGACATTAAAGCCAAAGACCTCAAACTGGAAAAGGAAGACATCTAAGGTTTGTTAAACCTGTAGAAAATGTTTAATTCATCAGACATTGTCAGATGGTCACATTCATTAAGTTCAGAGGTAGAAATATGAATGTCTGTACTTAAAAGTTCCATTAGATCAAACAAGTTCATCCATTTCATGTAACATGTTGCAGTTTTTCATTCAAAAATGACCACAGTTGGGACTGTCACCTACAAACACTGATTTTATAATAAATTAACACTGAGGATTTGTACAAAGACTCAGATTTAATAGTATTCTGGTGACTATTCTCATGATCAAAGAATGACATTACTGCTGAAATGACCTTTTTTTCCTCCCCAGGACCATGTGGTGCCTGCTACAGCAACACTATGACCTGGACAATGGAACTGCTAATACAATTGTTTTAATTTCGAATCAATAAATGTTTTACACCTTTGCCTAAACTGACTTATCCTTCGTTCTAACAGTGGCAGTATTTTTTAAAACAGTCCCACTCTACACTGATCAGCAACATGTCAATACACAGTATGGTTAAGGTAACTTACCAGACCAATATTTTAAACTCCAGGACACATTCACAATAATGTTCAAGTATCGTAATTTCACATCTAGTGGGTTAACACTCAGCCAGTTATCCAGCAGCCAGCGATGCCCCACTCCCACAGCTTTCCAAATAGGGATCTGTAGAGGTGTTAACATTACTCAAGACGAAACAAGCAAGCCATTTAACAGTACAAAACATTTAACATTAACTTTACAAATAATAACAAAAAGATCCATGTGTAATATAAACCAAAAGTTTATTTCTACCAATTTGCCCAAGACACTAGAGGAATGAGTTTCCAGTGAGAGAGGGAGTACCCTCTTACATTAACAGGCTTGCGTTCAGTTGTATAATACTAGTAAAGCCACTTAAAATTGCAGACATGGGGAAAGAAGAAAAAAAAAAAACTCCTTAAAAGCCAAAAAAAAAAAAGCTGGTTGTCTTCGTCTACTAGGCCATCTGCACACATTCACTTGACACTTACAATGAACCCTTTGATTAGTTTAAATCCCTTATTTTGTCTCAACCCATATCTGAAGCCATGCAACTCGCATCCAACACTCAGCACGGGAGAAAATAACTAAAGATCTAGAACACCAAAAGAAAAAAAAAGCAAAATGTTTTATTTGTGAGCTTTAAAAGCTCTTGCTCCTGCTCATCTGTAAATCCAGTAGACATGTAAAAATACAACCATACAATACATTAGATTCAAAAAGGTACCAAAAAGTACAGTAAAAATAACACTTCCATCACTGGAAATGTAAATGGACACAAAACAATATAAAATAAAAAGTGGAAAAGTGACATTTGCTTCCCCAGTTCCTCACTTGATCTGTACAAATGGAGCATGAGTCCAAATTTCTGCCAACTCCAAAGGAAAAGCCAGAGCCCATGTTCGCTGTGGTCAGACCATGGATCTCTTTCTTATTTACTTTAGACCTTAAGAGAAAAACACGGTGCTTAACGTTACTGTGTATAAACCAAATATAGCATGCAGTTACACAAAGACAGACAGGTGTATGAATGAGTTTGACAGGTCAGTGAATGGACAAACATACTTTGGGGAAAAGGGAGGGGGACACGACCACTAACTGTTACACCTAGCACCCTGGTGAAAGGTGAAACTGTCCTTATTCTTGTTCTCAACCACCACCAACTCAACCCTTATTGATCAAGTAGTGTTTGTAGAGATGCATTTTAAGATGGCCGACAGGTGGAATGATCAGACCCCAACACAGGCCTGTCTTAACCCCACCAAAATGCTTGAATGGATTTAAAGTAGATGGAGATCTTTGGGGTCAAAAGGCACCAATGGTCACAGCTATGTTCTCATACTACCACGGATGATGCAAAAATGCATACCTGCACTACGTGTGATCAGTATGGCTTGTAGTTACTCTGGTGGCCTCCACGTCTTGGAGTTTTCCCATAGCTTGTATTGCCCTGGTCTGGAGGACAAGAGAAAAAGGGACTGAGTTCTTCTGTACAACAAGGAGGACCAAGAAAATAAAGTTTCTCTCATTCTTTTTGTTTTCCCTGGGGGCACTTATCGCTTACTGTAATCGTATCCCCCATAGCCGTAATAACCAGCAGAGTAGTCATAGTTGTTATAGCCGCCATATCCATAGCCTTGTTGTCCGTATCCATAGCCCTGGTTGTATCCCTGGTTCCAGTAGTTGTTGTAGCCCTGGTTCCAGTTCTGACCCTGACCTAAAAAGAACATGTAACATCTCAATTAAAACCAGCAAAACGGGTCGCACATGGCATTGCTATACATCACAAATTTACTGCATCTTAAAATCATTTGCATCTCACATACGACATCAACTCAAAGAACTTTTGTACCTTCAGGAGCCTGCTATAAAAAAATAGTACTTTAGTTGCACATATGCAGTTATATCTTAATCCAAAAACAGAAGCAAAGCAACACTATTGTTCAGCTTTCTAGATAAACAAATGGTGTTGGTCCGTACCTCCACGACCCCTGCCACGTCCAAATCCACGAGCACCATACTGCTGCTGCTGGTAGACCTCTTTGGGCTGGGCAATTTTGATTTCACACTGAAAATTCACAAGAGTCACAGTGAATATAGAATTACAGTCAAACTGAGTTTATTTCCAGTTATCTGTAGAAACCATCTGTGATTACCTTGCTTCCACCGACATTGTGGTACTTCTTCTCCATCACTTTCTTGACAGGTGCCTCTTCTTTATATGTGATAAACACAAATCCCCTCCTCTTTTCTGTTTTAGGGTCTTGTGGAAGCTCAATTGTCTCAATCTAAACCAGAATAATATAATTACAAACAAACATCACTAGCCTAGGATGACATAGATATTCAGTTATCTAGCATACCTCTCCAAAGGTCCCGAAATATTCCTGAATAACATCCTTTGCAGTATCTGGATTAAGGCCTCCAACAAAGATTTTCTTGATTGGATCCTTCTTCATAGCCATGGCCTTCTTGGGGTCAATCTGTCTGCCATCTAGCCTGTGCTCCTTCTGTTCGAGAACCTGTGAAAAGAGAAAATAATGTGACTGCCAACTGCTCATTTTGCAAATATACAGGTATCATCAGTAAGTAGGCATGCAGGTCTACTTACTTTGTCCACACTGGCTGCATCTTTAAACAGAATGAAGCCAAATCCTCTTGACCGGCCTGTCTGCTGGTCCATCTTTATGGTGCAGTCTGTCACCTCACCAAATTTAGAGAAGTAATCTTTGAGATCCTTTTTGCTTGTATCCCAGCTGAGACCACCAACAAACATTTTCCTAACCGGAGAAGGAGGGAAAGGACATACATGTTTAGAATTACAGTGAGCGTCGCCACGCCAACTTTAAATATGGCTGTGGGGGGTTGGGTGGTTGTTGAGCGGTGGGGGTTGTAAATGTACACACTGTTCCCGAACATCTGTCGACCCAGTGACGTGGGGTATGTTCATGTAGCTTTGGACAATTTTTCCAACATTACTTAAATATAGTGAAAATCATTAAGCCAACACGGCAGAGTCCAATTTGCAAACAGAATCCGATAAGCCATTATAATTTAGATGCGCCAAGCACACGGTGCCCATCCCCCCCCTCCGCTCTGCACATGGCGCCAACAAAGGCCGGCTGAACAAAGAAACATGGGGGACCACGAGCGCTTATCAAAGCTCTAAATTTCATCCACGATTCTTAATTTATTTCGCCGTAGACTTACCCCGCATCCTCTTCGCCTTTGCTGGCGTCGATCTGGCCACCCTCCGTGACACCATTTTGCGAATTGGCGTCGCCGTCGGGCCCTGCGCCCTCTTCGCAGATGGCGCTGCCGTCGTTGCCCTCCTCGGTGTTACCGGCTCCGTTAAACTCATCTTCGCCTTCGTGGCCGTTTTCTGATGTTTCCATGTACTGCTGCTCAATCTCAGACATCTTGCACTATTAAACCTAAGCACAATGAAATATATTTTACCCTCAGACCACGCCGGTTATATAATCCTTCGCGCATCGCCATTTCCACACTGTCAATACGTGCATTTCCCACCATTTTGGCCGGCACGCTATCGTTCCATACATTCAGATTGAATAACTTCGGAGGGCCGACAAATGGTTAACGGTAACGATTTTACCACAAGAAACTATAACCGCCCGATGCATTGCGGCCATTACTGCTACAGAAGAGATTAGGAAAATTCGTCCGTCTATACCGCGCTGATAAGACCAGTCTCCACTATACAACTCAATTTTTGCAGTTACGTAATGCGGAGGCCGTGCTCGTCGCAACAGCGGCCCGTATATTCCGCTCGGTACAAATATTTAACAAACGCATCCCACGCAAATTACACAAAGGCTACTGCAATTGGGGTACTTACGTGACAGTATACTGACAAAGCCAAGGCTAAACAAGTACGAAATCCTGCTTACTGGTCACACAACCGGAGAGCTCTCTTCAAGATGGATTCTCCCACACGACGACAACTCGTGGTTGGTTTTCTAGAACCGGCAGGAAAAAAATGACATTTATGTGAAGACGTCATCTGATTGGGTGGCTGGCACTGTCATTTAAAGCTCTGACCAATCAAGTACTCGCTACCTTCTCTTTGCAGAAAGCGTTACCGCCCTTTACACACAGGAAGGAACTTGCGTCGTCTTTTTCTCCTGGTAAAGAAGAGGTTATATTCACTGGTTTGGCATTTTTAAGTAGTTACTAGCATGTGGACCCGCGGTAAACACGGGTTCTGTATCATCTGATACTGTTGATTCATTTAGTTTTGTTTTTTTACTTTCTTGGTAAATTGCAATGGCGTTTTCTGTTAAGTAAACTCTCAGCTGGCATGTCTTGTTTCTGCTCCTCCATTCTTTTACTTTAAATTCCACTGGGATTTCAGTTGAACAACCTCTCAGCTGGCTCGTCTGCTTCTACAACAGGAAATGTTGACATCATGTGACATTATGGCAACATGGCCCTTTTGTTTATATGTTTCTAGGCAACATTGAGTAACACTTCAATGATGCAGTTTCAAGGTTTTAATAGTATTACAAAATTACTATCTCCCAAAATATTTATCCAATCAACTTAACGTTTTTGCCAGTCTGATCCTTGACCCAAAATACTTACAGTAAGTACTCCACACAGTAAAGGCCAGCTCTCTCCAGTTTTTCAGTTATGGAGCAGATGCATGCACACAGAGGCACCTCTGCTTTTATACGATATGAAGACCTTACTTAGCCTTCAACTTAAAATGATATCCCAGTCACTGACTTAGTTAAGTCAATGTAATTCATCCAGATCTAAAAAAATGAAAATGTAAACCAATCGTGGAGAGTGTTGGGTAAATATAGAAGTGTAGACAAATACAAAATACCCTAAAAGTAGATCTGAGTACCTTAGAGTTTGGAATATATTTTAACAAAATCTCAACTACAAAGATTTGTCTCAGTTCAACTGACAAAAGACCTGTAGTCTATATGGTGTTATGTTTTATCGCTGATACAAGCACGAAGCCACAAGCATCTTCATTTATTTTTGTTAAAGTTGTCTGGTGCTAAACAGAGAAAATTTTAATCCTCTTCAATAAACATCAAGTTTAATCAAATGAAGACATTAATGTGCTTTATAATGCATGTATTTATTTATGTATTTATTTAATTCAGTGTTTTCATTCTGCACCCTCTACAATGACCCCATCGGATATCAGCGGCTTATTTGGGTTGTTTTTGATCAGCCAGTCAGCAAGCCAAATCTGTTAAGAACAAAAAGTGTAGGACAAATTAGTAACACATTTCATAAAGCACAATAACCATCAGTGGCTATATATATATATATCATCAAATACTTACACAGGGGTTGAATGGCTTGTGCTTACACAGTTCGGTGAGTCCAAGTAACAGAGTTGGGTTCACATGCCTGTTCAGGTATTCTTCAGTTGCTTGTCTGGTTGGAAAGGGCTCAATTACAGCTGCAGGTAGAAAGCATTTGTACTGTACTGTAATTATTTGTACACATTTATAGAGGAATAACTGTACCTAAATGTTCATAACTTACAGTTTGGGAATATGAATTTGATCTCCTTCACAGCTAACCGAAACGATTCACTGCCATGGAGGGCATTCCGCAGGTCCGAAGTACCATACTTTGCTCTAAGGCTGGGTGAGAAACCAAGACACCTTAACATGGTACCAGGTAATAATGCAGAAACTGACTTGCAAATTCATTGGAATTTAGTATGTAGTGAAAATAGCTGCTTTCTAGATAGACTCCACATATTGCACTCAATATAACCTGCTTTTGTTGTATTGGAGCTTTGTGTTTTTATTATTTTATTTTTATGAAACATTATATATCAACTTCTTAAAAATTTATATACGCACCATTGTGGATGACTTTCTCTGGCTTTGGTGGGGCTGGTAGGTCCTATGATGGACTTCCAGTGGGCAATGGCATTATCCCGGGCCAGAGTCAGGGCAAATATAGGACCAGAGCTCATAAAGGCAGTTAAATTGTGAAAGTAATGCCTTCCATAATGCTCTGCATAGAAGTCGCTGCACTGCTCTGGACTGAACTGCAGCTTCCGCTTCTGTACCAGGAATTAGGTATTGGATAGATTGAAAATTAAAGTAGTTGCATTTATTAAACTACAAAGATAAATTTCATCGTGTCCCTTAAAATGAAGTATTTCATACAATTCACATCGACTTTCAAGCATGAGCAAACAGACATTTGCGTGGAATTAGTATTAAAACTGTTGTTGGATTTATATTAAGTGCCAAGTCATACATTACATTCTGTACTGTTTTTCAAGACACTGCAACCAACCTGTAGAATAGTGAAACCCGATTTAAAAATAATATCTTCAATCTCTCCCGTTTTGTGAATAGCGTCTGGCTTGATGAGGGCGAGAGTTCTCTCCACATAAACACGACGACATTGTGTTGGCTCCATCTTACACACAAGAGAGTTCTCTCCCGATTTGAGGCAACGACTCAACTCTTAAACACTGCTAAATAAAACAAAGTCAACGCCAGCAGGATACAATGTACTACTTAAAAAAACAGAAAGCGGGCGGGCATTTAAACCACTGCATTTAGCTGGCGGAGGCCAATCTTCAAGTTGCTAGGATACCAAGGGCTACGGTAAGCCAAAGAGGACATCCTACAGTTACTAAACGTCCGAGCCACTCGTTTACAAGCATAGACATAAACACTTAACATCCATGTTATAACGCAGTGGTTTTCAAAGTGGGGGCCGCGGGCGCTAGGGGGGCCTCAGAAAATTCTCACACACATGCACATACACAGCCACACACAGCAAACCCCAACACTCATGCACACACACACATACACACACAACAGCGAGAAAGAGAAAAAGAGCAAACTTTGATTTATTTTGTCCTGTTCTTATATGTTGAAAATATGTTGAAAATGTGTTGA
>JAPTHA010167100.1:0-17086 GCA_029814585.1 Gymnapogon annona | reverse complement strand
CCCCCCCCCCCCCTCCCCTCTCCTACCTGGATCTCACCGCCTTGTTACCGGCTCTTACCCCGTCGGCCCCGATCACCTTCGTTATCACTTGAGACATTTGCTTTGTACTAATAAACTGTAAAGATTTACTCAGGACTCTGCCTCTGCATTGGGATCCTCCCCACGTAAACTCTGATCCTTGTCAATAACCTGTTTTACTGTGTTTTGTTTAGGAGCCTCTAGACGCAGATTCCAAATGAACAGGAGACAAAATATTTAGAGATCGGAATTAACAAACAATCCTTCACCACTAACCTAAATGTTCCAATTTTGTAATTTGTATCTAATAATATGATTGACACAAATGTAGTATGTAACAACATTGAACCTCTGGAACGTCCCATGTCCTTGGCTGTTTTCCTAACCCATTCACTACGTTTTGGCTCCAGTACTCCTCTTTCATTCTTATTTTTTTCCTTTCATTTTAATTTTAATTATGTATTTAGTAATTATTATTGTATTTATGTATTCATTTTATTTATTGTTTCTTCATTTCATTTATTCATTTATCACTATTTACTTTATTTGTAGGATACAATATGGATGTAGGTGGAAGGTGTCACTTCAGGTAGATTGGCCCCAAACAAAGTCCATCCACTCCGTGACTGGGATCAGAAAAGAGTCATTCAGTTCATCCAGTCAGAACATAAATTCCTAAATGTGACATCATCGAAGACCTCTCTCCGTCAGCGACACCCACACCAGCTCCTCTATGCATGATTGGATCATTTTATCCTTCAGTTTCTGTAACTCAATTAACATTTTCATTCATTTTCAAATTGACAAGTCAAACATTCCCTCCAAAGGCAGTTGCGTAGGATTTGTAAAATCCTCACTTTCGTTTTTTGTTTTTTTTTAAAGGTTACGTTTTCAAAAAAAACCTCAGTTCAATTCCACGTCCAGAGATGTCTTCAAATCAATAGTTATGAATTAAACACCTATATCCAAATCGTAAAATGTTGTTAATCAGGAAAATTGCATTATTTTTTTCACTAATGTATTAATATTATTGTTTTAAATGCACACCATAAACCAATTAAATTTACCTGCTCATAATTATTTAAACTCCAATAATGTCCTCCCATTGTTCCAATGTTTCTCCATTTCTAAAGTTAATTTACACTTTCATTTTAACACACTTGAGTGAAATATTTCCCCAGTCAGAGGCTCCATTGGACAAAACACACATATATATCTAACTATTTTATCTATGCTACCTGTGCCTATAACACAGGTAGCATATATAAATGTATAACTTAATAACTGCATATTACTATACAACTGTCGATGTCTCTTTATTTGTGTGTCTTATCTTATATGTGCTTTACGTACTAGCATTCTGCTGTATCTAATCTAATATTCTGCCGTATGTAATATAATCTAAACTAATCTATACTCCTTTCACCATAGACTACACACCAATACCCCTGATAAGCTAATTATCCTAAGCTCACCATATTATACTCCTTTTTCCCTTTTTTTTCTTGTTCTCCTCTAGACGCTCCTTTCCTTACAACCCTGCCAAGACACACCCACTCTATTTTCTTACTACGCCACAAAATCCACAAAATGTCCTCTTGGCAGGGATAATATCATTTCAACGCCCCTCACTCAATATGGCGCAGACGACTCGCTAGAAGTTTTAAAAAGTGTCACATAGCTCTTACAGCACACCTGACCACTGTCTTACAGTCCTCATACATGTCCTGCACCACTCTAACATACTTCTCTGTCACTCCAGATTTCCTCATACGATACTGCAGTTCCTGTCGGGGCAACCTGTAATACACTTTTCCAGATCTACAAAGACACAGTGCAGCTCCCTCCGACTTTCTCTGTACTTTATCAACATCCTCAAAGCAAATAATGTGTGTGTAGTACTCTTTCTTGGCATGAAACTGTACTGTTGTTCACAAATAATAACTTATGTCCTTAGTCTAGCTTTGACTACTCTTTCCCGAAACTTCATTGTAGGGCTCATCAGCTTTATTCCTCGGTAGTTACTATAACTCTGCACATCTCCCTTGTTCTTAAAAAAATGGGCACCAGCACACTTCTCCTCCATTCCTCAGGCATCTTCTCACTATCTAAGATCCTGTTAAACAACCCCATCAAAAACTCTCCTTCTACCTCTCCTAGACACTTCCATACCTCCACAGTTATATCATTAGGACTGAGTGCCTTCCCATTCTTCATCCTCTTCAGTGTCGTCCTTACTTCATTTTTACTAATCTTTGTTACTTCCTGGTCCACAACAGTCACCTCTTCTACTCTTCATTCCCTCTTCCCATTTTCCTCATTCATCAACTCCTTAAAGTACTCTTTCCATTTTCCCATCACAAAACTGACACCCATCAATAAGGTTCCGTCCCTATCCTTAATGACCCTAACCTGCTGCACGTTCTTATCTGTTTCTCTGCCTTTCCAACCTGTATAAATCATTCTCTCCCTCTTTACTGTCCAACCTGTCATACAAGTCATCTTAAGCCGCTTGTTTGGCCTTTTCCACCTCTACTTTGATGTTACGCTGCATCTCACTGCACTCCTGTCTTCCTCATTCCACCACCAATTCTCCTCATCTACTTTCCTTCCAGATTACACATCAAGGACTCTCCTACCTGTGTCCCTGGTCACATTAGCTGTAGTTATCCAGTCATCTGGAAGCACCTCCTGACCCCCCAGTGCCTGTCTCAACTCCCTCCTAAAAGTCCTGCAACACTCTTCCTTTTTTAGCTTCCACCATTTTGTCTTCTGTTCTACTTTTGCTCTCTTCAAATTCCTCAACACCAGATCCATCCTACATCATCCATCTACACACCACCATCCTATGCTGTCTGGCTACACTCTCACCTACCACAACTTTTCAGTCACTGACCTCCTTCAGATTACACCGATCTACATTTGATGTAGTCTTTCTGTGTGCTCCTACCTCCACTCTTATAGGTCTCCCTATGTCCCTGCCTCTTCTGGAAAACAAATATTCACTACAGCCATTTCCATCCTTTTTGCTAAGTCAACCACCATCTGTCCTTCTGCATTCCTCTCCTGTATACCAAATCTGCCCATCGCCTCCTCATCACCTCCGTTTCCTGCACAAACATGTCCATTTAAGTCTGCACCAATCACAACTCTCTCACTTCTAGCTACGTTCAGTATCACTTCATCGAGGTCCAACCAGAATTTTTATCTAACTCACATCCTACCTGTGGAGCATACCCACATAACATAACCACACTGGACATCACTCCTTCAGTTTCAAGCTTCAGACTCATCACTCTATATGACACTCTTTTTTACCTCCAGGAAATTCCTAACAAGCTCCTCCTTGAAGATAACTCCTACTCCATTTCTCTCCATATCTACCCCATTACGGAACAGCTTGAACCCTGCTCCCAAACATCTAGCCTTGCTACCTATCTACCTGGTCTCCTGTATAAACCGTATGTCAACCTTCCTCCTCTGCATCATGTCAACCAACTGTCACAGTTCCAACATTCAGAATCCCTACTCTCAGACCTAGAGTCTTAGTTTTCCTCTTCTCTCTCTTCCTAACAACACACCTTCTTCCTCTCTTCTTTGACCAACAGTAGTCCAATTTCCAGCGGCACCCTGTAGCTGAACAGCACCGATGGCGGTCGTTGTTAAGCCATGCCTCGACCAATTCGGTATGGGAGTCATAAGTGTGATTCGCATATTTGATTTTGGCAAAAGTTTTTACATCGAATGCCCTTCCTGACACAACCCTCCGTATTTATCCAGGCTTAGGACCGGCACAATAAGACACTGGCTTGTGCCCCCTTGCGGCTCCCTTAGCTGTAAGGGGGCACAAGCCATAATGAGGTCTCAGCCATAATGACATAATGGCTGAGACCTCATTATGTCTCAGACATAATAAGGTCTCAGCCCTCATTATTTGTACATGGTTATTACACTCTGCAATATTAAATGTGTTATTATGCTTTGTAGCTGCCACAACTGCCCACAATCAGGAATTGAAATTATTAATCCAGGCACAATTGTAAGGTTCTTGATGTTGTACTATACACTTTCAATGAATAATAACCGTGTAGTCATCATTGTAACAGACAAAATTGGTTACATGGAGTCCTGGTTTATGCGTGTCCACACTTTCTGTATCCAAAAGAATCAAATGTGGTCTTGATACATAAACATACATAAACAAGATTTATTCTGAAGTGTGGTTAAAAAATATCCAACAATGTAATTGCATGACAAAAAGAAAATGGACAGGGTAAGAAACCATGTAACTCTGCAGCTTGTTGCTTCCACAGGCATCTCCATCTGAGTAACTTATTAACTGACCAAACATGCAGCCTAATAATGCATCTGTAATAATATTTGTAAAACAATGCAAAACAAATAAAATAAAGTTAGATTAGCCTTTGCCTCATACAATTATATGTTAATAATTCTACCATTGATCTTAAAAAAAGACTTAACTGTGGCTTAAATACATCAAATATATGCGTGCCTTTTAAAAACATACCCTTGGTTCAGCTTTATTTAGTTATTTATTTTCACAAGCTGTAGAGAACTGTATACCCACCTGTTCTGTACAGAACATAGGCCAAGTAATTGCACTGATTTAGTAGAAATGAAACATTTTCACACCCTACATGGTCTCCAGTGTGATCAGCTTGTCTCCAGCTCTCAGTTTCGTCTTGCAGACTCGACCCTCTTTTTTTTAGCTTGGCCCACCGCCACTATCACTATTACAGCTAAACTTTCCATCATAACAGATCTTCACACAGACACATTGCAGTTATTAACCTCTACAGCAGTGTCTCCTTCCAGGACATAATTCCTGCAATACAGTGTTACAGCTCAGCCTAATAAAGATTATATGTGCTGCGTCAAAAGGACAAATTGTTCACTATAGATTCACTCTGTCTGCTCATTTGGTCTCTGTTGAACGTAAAGTTATGTGAGCCAAAGCATATTGAACATGTTTGTAATATTCTTTGATATGGGTCCCTTGAATCACCATTTTAGGAGTAGTGCAGGAATGCAGGAGGAATGAGAAGAGGGGGTGAGAAAATGTAAGAACAGTGTATAGAAAGTAAAACATAATGTGCTGGTCATGAACCCCCCTTAATTAAGCTATTTTCAATAGGCTTGTGCTATATGGCAAGATGCATCCACAGTATAATCCACATTATTCCATCAAGATGGCGCCCTAGAAGGGCAGCCTTTTTACAGCAGCTCTTACTGTTACTCTACTGTTACTATGTCTCTATGTTACTCTTACTGTTTTCTGCTTTGACTCTTGTGGTTATGTTAAATTGGACTCTTCTAAGGCATTGGACATGTGTAACTTTTGAAGTTTTTATGAGGGTCATAGCCTGCTTTGCTACTCTCATGGCCTCTTTAATACCATGGCAGGGGTTTCGCCAGCCACTCCTGTTTTTTGCTTTTTTGGATCATTTGTTGGAGTTACAACAGGGGTATGCTCCCAAGAGCGCGACACATGTCTCTGGAGGGATTACGGCATCAGACGAGTGACTGTGGTGCTGGAGCGAGTGCGACTGAGCTTTTCCATCAGTTTGGGGTGGCGGAGGATCTACTGGCAGGATGGAAGAGCTAGCTGCTGATGCTAACCAGAATACAGTGGGAGGACAAGCTGACAGTTTCACTGCTGTTAACGGACACTTTTGGCTCATGCAGTCACACCGGACTCTATCGTTATAGGGAGACGGGGAGGACTGGCGAGGAGGTTGGTGGATGGTGATTACGGTTTGTGATCTGTTCGTTGCGGTTAAGAACACTGCACGTTTGGACTGTTAGCTGTTGGCGGATAAAGCGCTATGCTACGGTGGCCTGTGAGGACATTCACATCCGTCTCATCTCCAGACGACGAATCGCAGTCCCTCATCCCTCATTTATATCTGAGACTTCAATTATGTGTACTGTCTGTGTTGCACAGGAATTCAATTGTGTCTGTTCTACTCTGCCGCGACCCTGCAAAGGATAAAGCAAGTTTGGAAGATGAATGAATGTTCTACTTTGTTTTTCTATTCTTTGTATTCTGCTGATGTTTTCACTAATTTCCCAGAGGAACCTTCCCGAGGGATTCATAAAGTACGATCTAATCTAATCTAAATGCAGTGCACATATCTCAATGTATTGTTCAGGTAAAGCAATTTTGTGGTTGAAAATACATGTCATGATTTGACCTTGAAAAAGCAGGTCAAGGTTCTTCATTTTAATAGTTTTCCATTCCATACCAAGATACATCCACAGTATAAATTTAGCCTAGATATCTCAATGTATTCCTCAGACAATGCTGTTGGTATAGTTGAATTAATGGACCAAACAATCATAATGCCCCTCCAGCTGATGAGTAGTAAAAAAATAATAATAATAAAGTATGCACGTGTACAAACATTCTGAAACATGCAGGGGTTTTTAAATAGAAATATTGTTGTTTTGCAGACTCAAGCAGTTGCATTTCTTTAGAACCTCCAGTGATTGGATAGTACTTCTCACTGTGGGTGAAATAATAATATATAAAGATACATTCTTCCACCTACTGTCATCCACAGAAAATCTTCAAAATACTTGTAATATGTAATTGTACTTCTCTGTATATATATTTTTTTTAAAGAAATTAGATGACAGCATGTTCTAAGTTTAGATGTCAAAAGGCAAGTTGCACAAAGCCAGTGTAACTCTAAACTAAAATGATCAAATTAAGGTATAGAAAAAAAGGTCTAAAAGACATTGGTGGAGCTTGTAGCATTCCCACAAGAACTGAAATTTACCGACCTTGTGTAAAGCTATCCATAGGTGGTTTTAGGCTTATGATTATGGACCCGAAACCTGTTCTGGATTCCTGTTGAAGACAATGTAGAGAGTAGAGTGTAGCTGAACTGGTATTATGTGTGGTAGTAGTCTGCACTGAACAACAGAGGAAGATAATTTATTTAAAAAATCAGATTTTATTATACTGTATTACAAAAGCACAGGTAGGAAAGGTTGCTCGGTTATTGAGGTGTACTTGGGAATGTTTCTACTCAACATGTTTATCATTTTAACTGTATGATTATGGTGACCATCACAATTAAGCTTGCAATATTTAATAGTTTCCATGCATCTTGGGGAAACATTCTACAATTTCCTGTCAAGATATTGTAATTCCAGTGGTCTGTGACACCAAAAAGGGTTTTTAGACAGGTAGGGGGTTAGATACATGACATGGACAAAAATGTTGGGACACATACATATACACACATATAGCCCATAGTGTCACTTCTGCTCCCAGATATTATTTGTTTTGTTATTTTCTGTTTTATTTTGATAGATTCCCTCTTGTATCTTGTCTGGTGTCTTTACTTCCTGTTGCCGCACTTTCCCGCTTTTGTGACTATCTATCCCCGCCCTGATGTGTTGCACCTGTGTCTCATTATCTCCCCTCCTGGTGTTTATTTAAAGCCCTGATATTCCGTCTTGTTGCCAGTTTGCATTTTCGTTTGATTGTAATACTTACCCCCACTACTCTGTTTGACTGACTGGATTTTTGACCCTCTGCTCATATATTTGGAATCCTTGATCTTCGTCTCACCCATGTAGGTACCGCAGCTAGATTGGACTGAACCGCTGGACCTTTTGATCATTTGCCTGGACTTGGATTTGCCTTTATCCTGCCTTCCCCTTATCAGTACCGTCACCTGCTCTTCTCTGGACTCAGACCCTGTACTTCCCCCCACCACGATTGAGCCTGCCTCATTGGTACCTTCATCTCATGTACTCACCTTCTTGGATTACGACTTGCTCAACTTCAACTTGGATTTTCCCTTGTTTTTTTGGAAACTACTACTACTAAGAGATATTTATGTATTCAGTTTATTAAAGTGTGGTGTAAATTAGGGAAGGATCCAGGCGCAGGAAGGAATAAGGTAACAAAAATGATTTATTCCACAGCGAAAAAGGTGAACAAATGGTCCAAAGAGAAAGGTAGCGTGGAAGAGGCAGTGGAGGGGACTTAGACGAGAGGCACTGGAAAACATAAAAAGACAAAATGTGAGATTCACCATAAACTCACAACACCATTCTCAACCAAACAACAGGTATCTCCAGAACTGAAAAGCCATGCGTTGTATCACATAGACGAAGTTCAATTCTTTGGCACTAAAGAGTCTCACCGCGGCTCCTTAAGAAAGCGCTCATGATTCCCAAACGGTGACAGGTGTGGATGCTTTTCCCCAGCACCTGAAATGAGATAATTACAACTCCACCCCCACACACCAGGAAGTTTCCTTCTTCTTTCGGTTTTTCCCTTCAGGCATCGCCCCAGTGAATCTCTTGCCTCCATCTAACCCTGTCCTCTGAATCCTCTGCTCTCACACCAACTACCTTCATATCCTCTTTCACCACGTCTTTAAAGCTCCTCTTTGGTCTTCCTCTAGACCTCCTGCCTGGCATTTAAAGACTCATCATCCTTCTATCAATATATTCACTCTATCTCCTCTGGACATGTCCAAACCATCTCAATCTGGCCTCTTTGACCTTATCACCAAAACCTTTAACACGTGCTGTCCCTCTGACATACTCGTTCCTAATCCTATCCATCCTGGTCACTCCCAAAGAGAACCTCAGCATCTTCATCTCTGCTACCTCCAGCTCTGCCTCCTGTCTTTTCCTCAGTGCCACTGTCTGTAGTCCATACAACATGGCTGGTCTCACCACAGTTTTATACACCTTTCATTTTAGCTGTTAATCCTACCTGTGCAGCATACCCACTTACCAAATTGAACATCACCCCTTCAATTTGAGGCTTCAGACTCATCATTATATCTGACACTCTTTTAACCTTCAGGACATTCCGAACAAGCACCTCCTTCAAGATAACTCCTATTCCATTTATCTTTGTATCTACCCCATGATAGAACAGCTTGAACCCTGCTCCTAAACATCTAGCCTTGCTACCTTTCCACCTGGTCTCCTGGACACACAATAAGTCTACCTTTCTCCTCTGTATCATGTCCACCAACTCTCTACCTTTCCCTGTCATAATTCCAACATTCAGAGTCCCTACTTTCACACCTAGATTTCTAGTTTTCCTCTTCTCTTTCTTCCGACCAACACATGTTCCTCCTTTCCTTCTATTACCAACAGTAGTCCAATTTCCACCGGCACCCTGTGGGTCAACAGCAACGATGGTGGTCGTTGTTAACCCAGGCCTCGAATGATCCGGTATGGGAGTCTTTAGTGTTGTTCACATATTTGGTTTTGGAAAAAGTTTTTACGTTTGATGCCCTTCCTGACACAAACCTCTGTATTTACCCAGGCTAGGGAAGACATATGAAGACAATGGCTTGTGCCCCATTGTGACTTTAAAAAACAAAAGAAAAAAAAAACCACAAAAACATATTCACTGGGGACAAACACCCTGGCATTGTAACACACGCCCCACCATTGTAGAAACAATAGACTATAGGGAGAAGATCTGGCATTTGCGGTGATGTTGTCACAACAATAACCTGGACCTTAACACATCCATATCAGTATTCCGGTCAGCCAGCGTCTCTTTACAGTGTCTTTTCTTGTAAAGTTTTTCTTGAGATTGGTGTTGTAACTAAATCTGCAACAAAATGATATCTTCGCCTCCTTCAGCCATTGTGTGTTAAAAAAAGTAAAACAACTTGTCACGCTACACAAATGATCCATTTCCTTATTTCCTGTTTATCACATGTACTGTCTGCTCAGGTTTGTTCTGCTCACTTTTGCATAGCTCTGCCTCTCTCTATCCTCGATCCGCAATCAAAAGACTATCATGCACTGACACTATATGCCCACTAGATGGCCCCAGTGAAGCCAAACTTGATGCTGATTGGTTAATGCCACAGGTCCATTCTCATTCACTTTAAGCTACCATGCCCAGCACTGTCGCTTCTGAAGGTCTAGAGCAGGGGTCTCAAAAAGTGTTGGTGAGGCTGGGCCGCATCATGTTTTCCACAAGAAAAGCTTTGTTAAAAAAGTTCCAATCTTCTCAAATCTCTTTATTTTTTAACACAAAATAAGATAAAAATTAAATCACGATAAGGAGAAAGTGCGAATCGAACCACCAACTCTTCGGTTACAACGCGACCTGCGGTACCGCCCGAGCCACGGCCACCGCAATGAAATATAAATCAAGCGTTTAGCGCAAGCACGTAAAACGTCTCAACGCATGGAGAACCAACACGGACACATCACTGATTTATTTTGTCACAGAGAAAGAGACCTCATATTAACCATCTAAGTATCACTAACGTGTGTTCATAAATATATATACACGTTTATATACGTATAACGTTCCACTGGCCATAAATTTAGAAAAACTTGTTTTTAAGTGTCCTGAACAGCGGACATTATTGTCCTGTGCCCAATAGCGCAGCGCTATTGGTCACATGCCTGGCCAATAGAAACGAGGTAGTCAGACAGGTACGGAAGAAAACACTCCTTGGCAACACTTTCACTGAGAAATGTTTCACTGCTTGCATCAATCCCGTCCGATGTCCCGCCCCCGAGAACCATAGACCCCACAGTGATTAAGGTTTGTTTAGCTCCGCACACAACACTGTAAAGTGCCGTAAATATCAAACTCGCGGGCCGCACTAACATTAAACTTTCATATTAAGGTGGGGGCCGCAAAGTGTCGTCCGCGAGTTTGAGACCCCTGGTCTAGAGGCAGATTTTGGACCCTGGCAACACATGATAGTGAATAAAGATTGGATAAAAACTCTAACATAAACCCCACCCTCCAAATCTCCACCTGGGGCTGGAAGCTGAGCAACCAACTTAGGAAAGCTATGAAATTAAGAGTATAGACCATCCTCACGTAGGTGTCAGTGACATCAGATGAGTGAGGGCTGTGTGGTGTGTCACACCTGTCCCAGACGTTACAGTTTGTTGTTTTGTCATTTTACCTATTATTTTGTTGGCTCCCTCTTGCATCAGGTCTGGTGTCTTGACTTCCTGTTTCCATGCTTTCCCACGTGTGTGTTCATTTGTCCCTGCCCTGATGTGGTACACCTGTGTCTCATTGTCTCCCCTCCCAGTGTGTATTTAAACCCCTGGTTTTCTGTCTCTCGTTGCTAGTTCGACCCTTGGACTTGTTTGATGTCTGCCTTGTCTCCTTGCCTGTACTGAAATTAGATTGGACCGATTATCTGGATTCTCCTGACCGCCACCACGACCCTGCTTGCCCCTCATCGGTACCTTAACCTGGTAATACACGCTTCTGGATACGGACCCTGGACTGCCCTTCACTACAATACTCCCTGCCCCTCACCAGTACCTACGCCCCCTTACTCCTCTCACTGGACATCAACCTGGACTGCACTTTAGTCACGACTCTGGATTCCACCCCTGCTTATAAGGACTTTCTTTTTAACTTTTAACGTCACCTTCTTTGTACTAAAGAACTTAATACACTGTTATTTTGTTACACCTGTAAACCTGTGTCGGTCTCTGTATTTGGGTCATCAGCTCTCTGAGTTTGGACGTGATATTGTGGGCCCTTATGATGGCATCTTCTGTCATCCTGTTTCCCAGCCCCTTCTGTCAACATTTATATGCAAGGTCAACCAGAATGACGGCCTTGATGTGGGGAAGTTTCTCTCTCATGATTAATATGTTCATGTTAGTTTCAAATAATAATGGTGAATGTAAAACAATCAATGACAGTTGGAAAAAAAGTGACTGTTTAAAGTGTTTAAATCAATATTGTCCAACCATTGTGCCTCAGCACATAGTATGCAGTGAGAGATCATCAGGTGTGCCATGAAAAAAAAGCAAATAATGTATTCATAATTCACTCTTCCACTAGATTGCAACATGTATTGAATTAACATGTGTATCTAGCTGTACCACTCAAACAGCAGAGTAGTTATTGACCCTTTGAGTGGGACAGCATCAGTGATATATTAATATAATATACATTTTTTAAAGTACACAAGTTTATTAACCAATTTATGTGACTTTTGTTGGACAATATTAAGCTCAGCTCCTTCCTATTCCTTTTGGATATTAAAGACTCTAAAAGAGCCACAGTGATATTTATTCATTTTTGGTTGGTTTATTTGAGTCCCCTATTAAATTTGGATTTTTTTTTTTTGCCCGCTTATAGGGAACAGACAGATGCATGGATATGTGTTGCAATTTTACCACCCTATGCCATATTTCAATTTTAACACTGAAATACCTTCACTTTCCCATAATGTCAATACACTGTGCCAGATTAATTGTTTGGTTCAGATTGAGCAGCAATTGCGACATATGTGAGGTTTGCATTTTGTAATTCTGCTCATTTTTAATTTACTTTGATTCATGCCAGTCAAACATAAATTTATAGGGTATGCCAACAGTTAAAACATTCAAGAGGAAATTCCACTGGGTTGAATATAATGGGAAAAAAGTGAAACATTTAGTCCTTGAAGCTAATGTGTTGGAATTTTTGGTTTTTTAAATGAGCTACATAACTTTATAACATAACATTATTAACAATAACTGAGTCAGAGTTTCTTCACTACTCTTGTTGGATGTACACAATATTGAACAAAGGGTAATTGTACGTGTTTGGCTGGTTGAGATCTGGTTGCTGTTTTTGAAGACATTTTTATTACCCCTTTGCCGAGAGGCACTGAAATCGCATGGTCGTCTGTCTATCTGTCTCGCCATCTGTCCATTCAAAAACACAATGACACTATCTAAATAATGCATTGATATATCTGAACCAAAATAAACTGTGGATGCATCTTAAATGTTAAATGTTTGAACAACTGTGTATCACCACTGTTTTCTGGTCTGGTGGTTAGACGTCAGGGCTCTCCTAGACCTTCCACCAGAGCCTCGGTCAGCGGAGACTGTGTCCTTCCAATATTAAAAACATCTTTTGGACAGTCCAGCCTCTCATTTAAAGGGGTTAGTCTGTGGAACTCTCTCCCTGCTGGACTAAAACTCCAAACCAATTTAAGTAAGTTTACAGAGAGCTAAAACAGTCCTGAAGCTAGGACAGAGCTGTTCACATTTTTAAATATTTTATTTTTTTTATTGTCTTTTAAAATTGTAATTTAAAAAGGCCCCTGTGGACAAGTGTTGTAAATTAGCACCGGTCCTATAACACTTAAAGCAATACATCTGGTTTGTCCAATGTTGTTGTTATGTCCATATTAAATAAATTAAATAAATAAATAAATCTTGTGATGAAGTATAAACCTATTGAAAATGGCTCCATTTTGGCTGAAGGGTCTTAGTACGCAGCACATTATGTTTAATAGTCAGAGGTACTGACCATTTTGCTCTGGTAATGAATAACAATAGCAGAAGCTGCTCCAACCCAATAATATTGTCATCACAATGTATTGATTTTTCAACATTGGGCAGATCACTTACTATTGCCCTTTTTGCTCTTTCCAATAAACCAGCTTCGAGGACTAAATGTTCACTCACTGTCTATTGTAGCCCACCCACAACAGGTCTCAGTGTAGTGAGCTAATCTACATAAATACTTTGCTTGCCAATGGTCATAATATTTGATTAGCATTACAGATGAAACAGACAGTGCATGGGTGGCTTTAACGTGCCATGTTCATTGGTGTATTGTAGTGAATGCTCTTGCCCTATACTCCTCCATAGTCATCATTAAAAACCTTAAAAAGTTTAAAGACATTCAAACATATGTCCACTGTTTGAATCATTGATATAAACTGCTCAGTCGAAGGAAATGAAAATCCAATTACATCATATTGTAACTCTAAACACTGATTTGTTATCCATGTGTACAATTACACCATTCATACAAATCATACAGACTGCTAAAGAACATGATGTTACGTTAAAGCATGTGTGATACAGTAAACATATGTTTCAACAAGTGCCATATCTTCCAAAATCACTTAGAGCATAACTTTTCTCTGGTTTAAATTTGTGTATCTCCTCATCTCCGTAGTTGTAACCTCCCACATTAGAACACAAATGGAGAAAAAAATGGAGATGAGAAATCCTACTGTGTAATATGAAGGGTGCGAGAGGAAGCCAAATTAGCTTCAGGTGGAGTTCAGTTGTCGAGTGAAAGTGATTGAGTGCTATTTTAATGAAAGAGTGGGTGGAAGTGGAGAGGCAGAGAGAGTGCATGCCATGGCTAGCTCAATCAACACACATAGACTCAGCTCTCTCCTAGCTGTTACCCAAAATGCATTTATTTCCCTGCTACAGCCAACTATTCCCCTTGAAAACTATCACTGAAACCTGGGAAGATCATTAAATGAGGCTGGGCATCAGTGCAAAGCCTTTAATACACGT
This sequence comes from Gymnapogon annona, assembly GCA_029814585.1. NCBI lineage: Eukaryota > Metazoa > Chordata > Actinopteri > Kurtiformes > Apogonidae > Gymnapogon > Gymnapogon annona. The sequence goes on along the minus strand of JAPTHA010167100.1, from coordinate 2,743 downwards.
ACAAATTACTTCAACTGTCATTAAAGTACATCATTAAATTACACTGATGCTCATCACTGGTCCTCAGAAATGGATCTGTGACTTCCCCTGAAATAAACAGCAATTATTAGACACATACAGTATACGAGGGCTTTCCTGGATATGTCATACTTCAGATCATATAAATGGTGAGATTGATAACACTGGTGATGTTCCAGCCTTGTTATGATCTGGTGAGGGGAATCTGGTGTGTTCTGGTGAGTATTCCATTGATTTGTTGTTGGGAGATCTGTTTTAGTGACAGAAAACCGACAATACAATTATTTCCCCTGTGGGAGCTGACTTGTGGTGATTAAGTGAAATCAGTGTGATATGTGATGCAGAGAGTAATGAGGAACACGGGGAAAAAAAAATGTGTGAAGGGGTGTGAATTTGTGTATGTGCACATTTAAGTGCATCTTTATGGACCAGTTCATGAATAAACATTCCATCACAAGATTGCAAGATCAACAGCGATGGCATGTCATAATCTGTTGATGCAAAGCCAAATGTCCCTCCTGAGATTTCATTTCACAAGTATGTGTGTGTGTACATCTGTGTGCATGTGAGTGTGCACTCATGTGATTAATTGCACCACAACAGCATCCAGTGTCATTCATATCTTTATCTCAAGGTTACAGAGTGATGAAGCAACAGAGATAAGCAGGCAGTGCAAACAAATGCTTTACCAGTTACTAAACGTTTTTTCTGGTGTTTACCCCAAAAAAATGAATAAAAAAAACCCCATCTGATTTGGGGAAGGAAAAGGTTTGAAGTGAGAGGGATGTGCACGCAGTCAAATGTCAAAAGCGAAGAGATAGGGAACAGACAGATGCAGGGAAAAATAAAGACCAAAACATGCAAGGGGAGGGAAGGAGAGTAAATCCTTGATGCTAAACTTTGTGTTTTTCTTCCCCTGTCTGTCCGCATGAGTAACACAGATCAGAGATGGAGAAATGTCACTTAGCAAGCATTAAGGTACTGCTTTCATCTCCCCTTAGATGAATGATGGGGGGGAGGGTTAAAAATAGGTTTTAAAGGGCTTTGAGCCTTTCGTTGCCTTTGAAATCATCCCATCACTCATTTAAAAAAAAAAATCAGTGCTAGACATGTAAAACACGTTCCTGCTCTATGTAGAAAAAGAAATTAAATGGATAATGTAAGATTTCTCTCAATCTGAACTAAAAATTCTGCTCAAGGCAGTTGAGATTCTTCTTCCTGTTATTTGAGGTGGAGCGGTGTGGTGTCGCAGACTGTGTGAGAGAGGTGAACAAAACTACAAAGCCTAGCCAAAAACATTAAGAAAAAGTACCCTCCTGGATTTAACCGAGTAAGTACTTCAAACTATTCATCTGTTTTCATCTGTAACTACATATTTAACCCTAAGTCATACAGTGAGCAGCTTCTCATCTCCCATGTGAAATGTTCAAACTGAGAAAAACTGAGAAAAAATGTGAACATTGACACACTTTTCCCAAAATGTAATCACATCTATTCTGGGTCAATCACAATCTATAAACTATATGAACTCAACCGATAGTTTTGCTGCTAACGTATTAACAAGAGAAAGAAAATTAAACGAAAATAATATCCCTTGCCTCCCCTTCATGGTGTGGAGTAAAAATCACAAATGACAACATTTAATAGTAAATGTAAGAGCATCTGCCTGCAGTACAGGACTGTGGGGACAGTGTTACTATCTTAAGTATTTTCTGTTGGCTCAGTGTACATAAAACAAGATTGGCTCAGACCAGTAGTTCCCAAACGGTGTGCAGCGGCACACTGGTGTGCCTTGAGGCAAGTTCGGGTGTGCCGTGGGGATTTTGTGATAATCATATGTTACTATTGAAATATAGAACTACACACACACAAAAATATTAATTTTTAGATATATTTTTATTTATTTTTATATATTTTAATTTTAATATATTTTTAATGAGTACCTGGATGATCCCAGGAGCTATGTTGTTGGGGGGCCTCCTACCCCCCAGCAGGGTCACCCAAGGCAAACAGGTTCTGGTGACGGGTCAGACCAAAGGCAGTTCAGAATCCTCTATGGACATAAGATCGAAAGGAAGCAGTGCTCCACCAACACCATATATGGTGGAGGTGGGGATCTGCTGACCTCAACTGGGGTTGTCGTCGGGTGGTGGAAGGAATACTTCGAGGACCTCCTCAATCCTGCCGTCACGTCTTCCATTGAGGAAGCAGAGGCTGGATGCTCGGAAGTGGTCTCTTCTATTACCCAAGCTTGGGGTCTTGTTCATGAGTGGGGGGAAATTGGAGCGTGAGATTGACAGGCGGATGGGTGCAGTGTCTACAGTGATGCGGTCGCTGTATCAGAGCTGAGAGCTGAAAGGTGAGGTTCTCAATTTACCGGTCGATCTACGTTCCTACCCTAACCTATGGTCATGACCGAAAGGACTAGATCCCAGATACAAGCGACTGAAATAAGTTTCTTCCGCAGGATGGCCGGGCGCAACCCTTAAAGATAGGGTGAGGAGCTCGATCACTAGGGAGGAGGTCGGAGTCGAGCCGCTACTCCTCCACATTGAAAGGAGTCAGCTGAGGTGGCTCGGGCATCTGTTTCGTATGCCCCCCCAGATGCCTCCCTAGGGAGGTGTTCCGGGCATGTCCCTCTGGGAGACGGCCCCGGGACAGACCCAGGACACGCTGGAGAGACTATGTCTCTCGGCTGGCTTGGGAACGCCTTGGGGTCCCTCCG
>JAPTHA010167083.1:0-17091 GCA_029814585.1 Gymnapogon annona | reverse complement strand
CATTTCTGAGCTTTTCAGGTGATGAAAAGGCCGATTTGATAAAGAAACAGTGGTATGTTTGATTTCTTCAAAAATGTGCATAGATTTGAAAGGTTTTTATTCTTAGAGACAGATAAAGCTTTCTTTTAAATTTTCCTTTTAAAATTTCCATGTTCTTCACATTTGGAATGTAAATCTGCTTTTTATATTAAAGTCCTGTCACAATTCACTCCAACAGTCACTTTTCAGTATTAAAACTACTTTTTTCAGTTTCTACAACAGAAACATGGAAAGACTTCATTTCTGAGCTTTTCAGGTAATGAAAAGGCTGATTTGATAAAGAAACAGTAGGATGTTTGATATCTTAGAAAATTTCCATAGATTTCAAAGGTTTTTATTCTTAGAGACAGATACAACTTTCTTTTAAAGTTTCCTTTTAAAATGTCCATGTTCTTCACATTTGGAATGCAAATCTGCTTTTTATATTAAAGGCCTATCACAATTCACTCCAACAGTCACTTTTCGGCATTAAAACTATTTTTTCAGTTTCTACAGCAGAAACATGGAAAGACTTAATTTCTGAGCTTTTCGGGTGATGAAAAGGCCAATTTGATAAAGAAACAATGTGAAGTTTGATTTCTCCAAAAATGCCCATGGATTTCAAAGGGTTTTATTGTTAGAGACGGATAAAGCTTTCTTTTAAAGTTTCCTTTAACAATTTCCATGTTCTTCACATTTGGAATGTAAATTTTAGAAACAGTGTTTTACAGGTTCTAAACCAGAAACATGGAAAGACTTCATTTTTGAGGTTTTCAGGTGATGAAAAGGCCGATTTGACATAGAAACAGTGTTGTACAGGTTCTAACCCAGAAACATGGAAAGACTTCATTTCTGAGGTTTTCAGGTGATGAAAAGGCCAATTTGACATAGAAACAGTGTTTTACAGGTTCTAACCCAGAAATATGGAAAGACTTCATTTTTGTAGCTTTTCAGGTGATAAGAAGGCCGATTTGATAAAGAAACAGTGGTATGTTTGATTTCTTAGATAATGTCCGTAGATTTCAAAGGGGTTTTTTTTTTCTTAGAGACAGATACATCTTTCTTTTAAAGTTTCCTTTTAAAATTTCCATGTTCTTCACATTTGGAAAGTAAATATACTTCTTACATTAAAGTTCTAGTACAATTCACTCCAACACTCAGTTTTCTACATTAAAACTACTTTTTCCAGGTTCTACAGCAGAAACATGGAAAGACCATGTGCACTTGTGGACACCCCTGTGCTCAAACATGGTGTTTCGTCATGTGCAAACAGAGACTAGCACAGAAGTCCAAAACGAAACACCACTCGGGTTCAGATCGGGGAGACCATTCCTCCTGATCACCCCCCTCCAAGTCTCACTGTTGTCACCCACGTGGGCATTGAAGTACCCCAGCAGAACAATGGAGTCCCCAATCTGGGTGTGGTCCAACGCCCCTCCCAGGGACTCCAAGAAGGTCTGGTACTCTGCACCATTGTTTGACTCCTAGACCACCACAACGGACAGAGCCCTGTCCCCCACCTGAAGGCGAAGGGACGCGACCCTCTTATTCACTGGGGTAAACTCCAACACCTGGCGACTGAGCTGTGGGACAATAAGTAAGCCCACACCCGCCCGCCGCCTCTCAATCCAGAATAGTGGAGAGTCCAGCCCCTCTCGAGGAGCTGGGTTCCAGAGCCCAAGCTGTGCGTGGAGGTGAGCCCTACTACATCTAGCCGGTACCTCTCAACCTCCTGCACAAGCTCTGGCTCCTTCCCCCCCAGCGAGGTGACATTCCATGTTCCGAAAATCAGAGTCCGTGTCCGGGGATCAGGCTGCCGAGGCTCCTGCCGTCGACTACCACCCAATCCACAATATATCCGGCCCCTACGGTGGCCTCCTGTGGGTGGTGGGCCCACAGGAGGAGGAGGAAGAGGGGCCCGCGTCGTCCCTTCGGGCTGGGACTGGCAGGGCCCCGCTGGCAACGACCCAGCCACCAGGCGCTCGCTTCGGAGCCCCGACCCCAGGCCTGGCTCCAGCGTGGGGCCCCGGCTCCGCCTTGCTGGGTGACGTCACTCTTTCTTCTGGTCTTGTATCCATAGAGACTTCTGAACTGCCTTTGGTCTGACCCGTTACCCAGAACATGTTTGCCGTGGGTGACCCTACTGGGGGGCATGAAGCCCCTCGACAACATAGCTCCTGGGATCATCCGGGTACTCAAACTCCCCCACCATCGTGGTGGGGGAGTTTGCAGTTCAAGGACGAGTAGATCAAACAGAGTGTGGGATATATTTTCTACCATATAAGCACCCTGTTGTGCATCAGCCATATTGCACTGAGCTAATGGAGAAAAAAGCACAAAGGAAATTATAGTAAAGGAGAGTGAGGGAAAAGAAAAAAAAGAAAAATAATAATCCTGGGTGCGGCTGTGTAATAATCCTACATCCAGAACTGTATTTGCTCGGGAAATATATCACTCTTCTTTACATAGGTCACTACTGCCACCCTCTGACGCAAATGAGAATAGCATCAGAAATCGCAACTTCAACTAAAGAATGGGAGTGAGTGCCACACAGCAAAAGCATAAACTACAACAAAACATTCATTACATAAAAAGATTTTTGTGTTTGAACATTAATACAATTTTGTGGGAGGGGCTATTTCTTGGTCACAAACAAGTCCTGGATGTCACATCCTCCCCCGCTTAATGAAGAAAAAAAAAAAGGTTATCTATTTTTTTTTTCAGGTCTTCCACTCTTATATCCCGAAAGACTATCCCTTGAGCTCATACAGTGGTTACATATCATAGTATCGGTACCACTTGCAGCAGATGTTTTACAATTGTTACATTTGGTAAAAGTTTTTTTTAAATTCCATTACTTTTCTGCATTAAAACTAGTTTTTCCAGGTTCTATAGCAGAAACATGTAGAGACTTCATTTCTGAGCTTTTCAGGTGATGAAAAGGCTGATTTGATAAACAAACAGTGAGATGTTTGATTTGTTAGAAAATGTCCATGGATCTCAAAGGATTTAATTCTTAGAGTCACGTACAACTTTCTTTTAAAAGTTCCTTTTAAAATTTCCATGTTATTAACATTTGGAATGTAAATCTGCTTTTTACATTAAAGTCCTATCACAATTCACTCCAACACTCACTTTCCTGCATTAAAACGACTTTTTTCAGGTTCTACAGCAGAAACATGGAAAAACTTCATTTCTGAGCTTTTCAGGTGATGAAAAGGCTGATTTGATAAAAAAAAAAAAAAAACAGTAGGATGTTTGATTTCTTAGAAAATATCCATATAGATTTCAAAGGTTTTTATTCCTAGAGACAGATACAACTTTCTTTTAAAGTTTCCTTTTAAAATTTCCATGTTCTTCACATTTGGAATGTAAATCTGCTTTTTAGATTAAAGTTCTGTCACAATTCACTCCAACACTCACTTTTCTGCTTTAAACTAGTTTTTCAAGTTCTACAGCAGAAACATGGAAAGACTTTACTTCTGGGCTTTACAGGTGATGAAAAGGCTGTTTTGATAAAGAAACAGTGATTTACAAGTTCCAGAGCAGAAACATGGAAAGACTTAATTTTTGAGCTTTTCAGGGGACGAAAAGGCCGATTTGACATAGAAATAGTGTTTTACAGGTTCTACACCAAAAACATGGAAAGACTTCATTTCTGGGCTTTTCTGGGGACGAGAAGGCCCATTTGACATAGAAACAGTGGGATGTTGAGTTTCAAAATTTTCATGCATTTCAAAGTATTCTTAGAGTCAGGTACGACTTTCTGTTCCCACTGTTTCTTTATCAAAACAGCCTTTTCGTCACCTAAAAAGCTCAGAAATGAAGTCTTTCCATGTTTCTGGTGTAGAACCTTTAAAACACTGTTTCTTTGTCAAATCGGCCTTTTCGTCCCCTGAAAAGCACAGAAATGAAGCCTTTACATCTTTCTGCTGTAGAACCAGGAAAAGTAGTTTTAATGCAGAAAAGTGAGAATTGGAGTGAATTATAATAGAACTTTCATGGAAGAAGCATATTACTTTCCAAATGTGAAGAACATGGTAATATTAATGGGGAACTTTAAAAGAAATTTGTACCTGACTCTAAGAATAAAAACTTTGGAAATCCATGTACTTCCTTTAAGAACTCAAACATCCCACTGTTTCTATGTCAAAATCGGCCTTTTTTTTTATGAAAAGCTCAGAAATGATGTCTTTCCATTTTTCTATTGTAGAAACTAGAAAAACTCGTTTTAATGCAGCAAAGTGAGTGTTGGAGTGAATTGAAGTTTGAAAAAGTAGTTTTAATACAGAAAAGTGAGTATTGGAGTGAATCGTGATAGAACTGTAATATAAAAAGCATTTTACACTCCAAATATGAAGAACATGGAAATTTTAAAAAGAAACTTTAAAAGAAAGTTGTGTCTGTCTCTAAGAATAAAAACTAAAAATCTATGGACGTTTTCTAAAAAATCAAAGATCCCACTGTTTCTTTTTCAAATCGCCCTTTTCATCACCTGAAAAGCTCAGAAATGAAGTCTTTCCATGTTTCTGCTGTAGAACCTGTAAAAAGGAGTTTTAATGCAGAAAAGGGAGTGTTGGAGTGAATTGTAATAGAACTTTGTATGTATGTTTTTGCTGTGTGGCATTCCCATTCTGTAGTTTGTTACGATTTCTGGTGCTATTCCCATTTATGTCAGAGGGTGGCAGTATTGACCTATGTAAAGAATGATTTTTTTTCGAGCAAAAACAGTTCTGGATGTTGGATTATTATTTTTCTTTTTCTTTTTTCTTTTCCCTCTCTCTCCTTTACTGCTTATTTTACAGCAGAAACAGTACATTCCAGGTTCTACAGCAGAAACATGGAAAGACTTCATTTCTGAGCTTTTCAGGTGATGAAAAGGCCAATTTGAAGCATTTTTTGGGGGCATCCTCCATTCTTCTGAGGTAGTCGACATAACTACAATTTGTGCAGAATGACAAAGTGATCACTTCACTGGTCTACAGGCAAAGAACTTTGCAAAAGACTGATTCACAGCCAGATTCAGACACAGATATGTTCACTGATAGAAACATTTGACAAAGAGGTTTGGCAAATACTAAACATTAATACACGTTGGGCAAATTGAAGCTCAGTGTCTCTTACCTGATTTTTTCTTCATTGGTCGAGTTGTACAGATCCTTTAGAGTAGATTTTTTAAATTTTCCAAATCCAACAAGCTCCACGCCTTCATAGTACATATAACTGACATGAATGACAGTTGGGTTTTGTTTACTTGTTTATATCTGAATAATTTATTTTTAGTATAATAATTTCATTTGTTGTTTTATATGCACTGCATGGGAACCTAAGTTAAGTTCCGTGTGTTTCCATAGGGACGCAATAAGGTGCAACATATTTTCATCAAGATGCATTTTTTGTTCAGCAGCGACTAAAGAATTTTTCTGTTCAAATTTAAAGTGATTTTCATTCCTTCTCAGTATGTGCAGCCAGCGAGGTATGCTTTATTTCCCTTATGTATATGTATTTATATATGGATTTATATTTCTTCAAGCCTGTGTTCGATGATTAATATGCTAATTTTGTTATGCAGTTCGTCGGTGGTGATGATGTTTGTAACAGCGATGATGAAAGATGGTGATTGTGATGGACGATATCGTGGAGCCGATGTTTGATGAATAAAGCCACCCGTGATGAACTTTTAAGCATATTTACTGGAAGGAGTGACAGTACAGGGTGATGAGTTTCTCAGCATTGGGATAAAAGGTCGCGTACTCAGCCAAGGAATCCTTCAAGCAAAGCAAAGAGTCGTTCTGTGCGGACGCAAATCGTGTTAAAACCACCCTGAAAAAGTAAGAAATTGTTTTCACTTTTAAGTGGGAATTATTGATTTCTAATTTGGATCTCCTTATTGTGTACCAAACAAAGCAAACCTTCACTTCGACAGCGGGGCAATGGCTTTTTTTGGATATAAATCATGTTGGAGGTGTTCATTAACTTATTTGCCATATCTGAAGTCTGATGCACGCATCTGTTCTTTCTATCTCTACGGTGTCCAGCCAAAAGAAATGCGACATAATTGCTGTCGTTTTACAACAGCCATTTAAAACTTTCACCTTTGTACTGACCAAACTGAATCGTCATTTGACTCAAGACTAGTGTCTTATCAGACGGATCTCCAACTTCAGATTTCACAGTCCCCTCGGCATCGGCTTCTACTTCCTGCAGCTCATTTATCAGAGGTTCTAAAACTTGCGGTGGCCGCTGTGGAAATGAGGGGGCCTGGAGCCCCCTACCAAGGACGGATCTCTACATGTGGGATTGTACGGGAAGTAGGGTCGCCTTTCTGGAAGTAGCAACGGACTAATCAGAAAATATGATTAATGAGAATCGTTTCAATCAGTGAATTACTTGTCAGACTTACAATTAGAAGCGCTTTGGTTCTTGATTCTGTAAAATGTGCAAAACAGATGTAAGAAAAGCACTGGAAAAAAAGCAATTGATTATTTGTGACATCACCTTGCAACACCTGAAACACAAATCCCTCCAGTGCTGTCTTATAGGACCTTTTTATTTGTGAACAAACAGTATAGAGGACTGCTCCACGGACGTTCAGGTGCTAATAACAATTCTAAAATGGTAAAAGAGGTGTTCTTTGGTGAGGGGACCGTTAATACAGAAAACATACAAAAACCAAGGCACTTCAACTATAATTTTAAAATGTATTTAATAACCATAGTATGTCTCAATGGACTTAACTGAGTAAAGTCATCGGAGTTTGGGAGATTAGGGAAGTCAACCGTAGCTCGTGAACTCGTTCACCCTTGTCGACGAAAATGGCTTGTACACGCCGCAAACTGAAAACATAAAAAAAAAAACAAAGAATATGAGAACGCATTTTCACAAACTTTTATTTTTTTAAAACTAATCTTACTTACTCTTCAAATCTGTTCAAAGGACAGGCGTCAGACATCCTTCCTTCATCTCCCTGATTCGAAGACACCGAAGGTGCAGATGCCTTACTGAGAAGGTTAAATGTAAAATTTAATATCGATTCAAATACACTGATTAATAAATGTCATTGAGGAATAAAAAAAAAAGACTTACTCTTCAAGGCTTTCACAGGAAGTTGCACCACTTTAACAGGAAGTTGCGCCACTTCTCCGATCTTTCGATCTGCGGCGGGCCGTTCGTTATATACACTCACCGTACTTGGGGGCAGGGTGAAAACGTACTTCCACTTTTTTAACTACGCTCGACCTAGTTCTTCATTCCCTGTTTTAAAGTGGTTCATATCTACTAACGGTACATAAGGAAGCAGCAGCAAGCAAGCAGCAGCAGCAGTGGACATTATAATATGAAACTTCGTGTTATCAGGTAACACACCCCGGCGTTAAATTCCATTGAAATTGGTTTAGCTTCACAATATCTATTAGACAGACAGACGCAGGATAAAATTGAAAGCACTCAAGAGTAAAACGCAGCATGTTTTGAAACAAAACTAAGGCCATACTTTTAGTCGGTAACAGAGCAGTGGAGCAGTAGTGGATAGCATGGCGGGCTGTTCGTTATATACACTCACCGTATTTGAGGGCAGGGTGAAAACGTACTTCCGCTTTTTTTAACAACGCAACGTCTCTGGTAAAAGCTGGTGATGCTTTTAAAGTGGTTCATATCTACTAACGGTACATAAAGAACAACGACGTCTTGACTAATCCGGTGCTTCTCAATTATTTTTTGTTATGAACCCCGAGGATAGGAAGAAGAATCGGACCATTCTGAACACGTGAATATACAAGGACGTTATAATATGAAACTTTGTGTTATCAGGTAACACACGCCGGCAAGTAGTGGAGAATGGTAACATAGCACACTCTTATTTGGGTGCTATGTTACCGTTGTTGTTTGACTATATAGAAATATATCTTTTATTCCTTGCAAAACAATTGTTGAGTGGGTCACGCCATGCTTCTAGCACCAGACATGCTCCACCTGTCGTAAATTTTTACGACGTTAACCAAACAACATGTGTTTTGCTTGAACTCTTCACCCCCCTCTCTTTCTACCCCTTGCGTGAACTCTTCACCACCCCTTCCCCCCTCCCCTTCATGACCTTTGACCTCAACCTGTCAAACTGTCAAGTAAGATGACATGAAGACCCTTACCTTACTCTCTTAGCCGGGTGGGGAGAGAGGGAGTTAAAGGGTGTATTTTTACAGGGATTATCTGCAGAACTTAAGGACGAGTTGGCTACAAGAGATGAACCAGGTTCCTTGGAGGAACTAATTACTTTAGCAATTCGAATTGACAATAGATTACGAGAGAGATGTAAGGAGAGGGAACATAGGGTCGAACCGGTCCCACTGGACACTGAGCTTGTCACAAAGGGGGCGGCACTACGGTTCACTTCACTTCCTCTTCCCAGTCAGACACACTCTCTTACCGCGGACGAGCCTACACAGATAGGGAAACCGTAATTAGGGACCGTAGACGCACGTTAAAGTTGTGTTCCTTCTGTGGCCAAGCAGGACACTTCTTGGCTTCGTGTCCGAAGACCCCAAACACGAAGACTCATCAGTAAGGAAGGGCATAACTGGTGAGTCAAACTAAGAGCTGCTGCTAGCTCCTCACACCGGTTAGCTTTAGGCACTAGTTTCTGGTGGGGCAGGAATACATTTAAATGTGATGTTTTTATTGATTCAGGGCCGGACGATAATTTCAATGATCGGGATAATAGACGAATATGGAGTACCGTTAGAACAGTTGGATCAGGAGAAGGGGGTGTCCGCTCTGGATGGTAGAAAGATAGCACTTGTTACACATCGCACGGTGCCGCTTACGATGATAGTTTCCGGTAACCATAGCGAGAAGATTCAGTTCTTCGTTATTCCGTCACCCTTGCCACCGATTGTGTTGGGTCTTCTGTGGTTACAGCATCACAATCCGCACATTGACCGGGAAACTACGTCGATTAGTAATTGGAGCATATCTTGTCATGCAAATTGTTTAAGTTCCGCTAACCTGGAAATACTGAGAGTACAGAGTTAACCCTTTTCCCCAGACATTAGCATGGTGCCCTCTGATTATCATGATTTAGCAATGGTATTTAGTAAGGATTTAGCCTTGTCACTTCCACCACATAGGCCGTATGATTGCGCTGTAGATTTACTACCCGGTGCGCCTCTTCCCTCCAGTCGTCTGTATAATGTCTCTCAGCCAGAGAGATTAGCTATGGAAAGCTACATCCAGGATTCACTAGCTTCCGGTATCATTCAGCCATCGTCATCACCCATTGGAGCAGGTTTGTTTTTCGTTAAGAAGAAGGATGGATCCTTGAGACCCTGTATTGATTTTCGCGGTCTAAATGAGATCACTATAAAGAATAAATATTATTTAGCGTTAATTGACCCATTGTTTGAGGTGTTATACGCCGCCGAGGTGTTTTCCAAGTTAGACCTACGCAACGCGTACCATTTCGTCCGGATTAGACAGGGAGACTAATGGAAAACTGCTTTCAACACTCCGTTAGGTCACTTCGAGTACTTGGTCATGCCATTTGGTCTCACAAACGCTCCGGCGGTATTTCAGACCCTCATTAACGATGTCCTGCAAGACATGTTGAATCGTTTTGTGTTTGTCTACTTGGACAGCGTAATGATTTTTTCTTGGAATTTGGAGGAACACAAGCAACACCCACTCCTGGTGCTTCAACGGCTTTTGGATAATCGGCTTTTTGTTAAACCTGAGAAGTGTGAGTTTCACAGGTCTTCAGTGTGTTTTCTCAGGTTTGTTATTGCTCAGGGACAGGTGCATCCAGATCCCTGTAAGATTAAGGCTGTCATTGAGTAGACTGTTCCGGGTAATTGTAAGGAGTTGCAGCATTTTTTGGGGTTCGCCAACTGTTACCGGAGGTTCATTAGAAATTATAGTAAGGTGGCGTTACCACTCACTAAGTAGACTTAGGTAAAAACTCACTTTCAATGGTCCGGGGAGGCTGCGGTGGCTTTTGAGAAGTTAAAACAGCTATTCACCTTGGCTCCAGTGTTATGTCATCCAGATCCATCACCACGGTTCGTGGTGGAGGTGGATGCGTCAGATGCGGGGGCAGGGGCTGTGTTATCTCAGAGAATGGCAGAGTCTCAGAAGTTACATCCCTGTGCCATTTTCTAACAACGTTTCTTGGTGGCTGAGAGAAACTACAACGCTGGGGATCGGGAGTTGCTGGCGGTGGTCTGGGCGCTGCAGGAGTGAAGGCACAGGCTGGAGGGGGCACAGACTCCATTTTTGATATGGACCAACCATAATGACCTCGCTTACCTGAGTGCGGCTCGTAGTCTCAACTCCAGATGGGCAAGGTGGGCCATGCTTCTCAGTCGGTTCCAGTTCACACTGTCATATCGCCCTGGTTCACGCAATGTCAAACCTGATGCGCTGTCCCGAGTGTTTTCTCTCACTACATCATCAGAGGAGCCGGAGTACATTCTCTCACCTGACTCTGTGGTGGGAACTGCCACCTGGGAGGTCGAGAGGACAGTTTGGGAGGCTCAAGAATGCAACCTGACCCTGGGGAGGTCCTGCCGGGAGGCTGTTCGTTCCGGAGGCCATCCGCTCTGTCGTTCTCCAGTGGGCTCATTCCTCACAGCTGACCTGTCATCTGGGGTTTCATAGGACACTGGAGTTCCTTAGGAGGAGTTTCTGGTGGCGAGGCATGGCAAGGGACACGCGCCAGTTCGTTTTGGCCTGCTCTGTCTGCGCCCAAGGTAAGGCATCACACATGCCTCTGGTTGGATTGTTGCGTCCACTGCCTATCCACAAACGACCTTGGTCTCATGTGGCGTTGGATTTTGTGACTGGTTTACCTCCGTCCGAAGGTAACACGGTGGTTCTGACCATTGTTGATAGATTTTCTAAGTTTGTACATTATGTGCCACTCATAACAGAGACAGCTGATTTATTGGTTAAACATGTGTTTAAGAATCATGGGATACCTTGTGACATTGTATCTGAACGTGGTCCTCAGTTCATGTCTCGGGTATGGAGAGAGTTTTGTTTGGCAGTGGGCGAAATAGTTAGTCTGTCATCCGGTTACCATCCACAGACTAATGGTCAGACAGAGCGGGCCAACCAGAATATGGGGTTGGCTCTGCGTTGTGTTGCAGCTAAACATCCAGTGACGTGGTGTGGCCAGTTACCGTGGGTGGAATACGCGCACAATACCCTGGTTTGTTCTGCATTAGGCATGTCACTGTTTATGTGTTGCTATGGTTACCAACCTCCCAGACCAGGAGAGAGCTGTGTCCGTACCCTCGGTTCGGAGTCAGATTAGGAGAGTGCGTGAGGTCTGGAGAACGGCGTGGGCGGAACAAGCATCGGGCAGATCGTCAGCGTACCCAGGAACATGTATATGCCCCCGTACAGAGGGTATGGCTGTCTACCCACGACTTACCGTCAGAAGTAGAGTCACGTAAGTTGGCTCCTCATTTCATAGGGCCCTTTGAGGTGGCTAGAGTAACCCTTGCGCAGTAAAATTGAAGTTGCCGAACTCTTTGCGGGTGCATCCGGTTTTTCATGTGTCCTTTATTAAACTGGTGAGAACTTCCGAACTCTGTCTGCCTGAGATGGCTCCTCCCCCACCTCGCATGATTGACCACGCCCAGCCCACACGGTCAGGAAGATTTTGGACGTACGGGTTCGGGGGAGGGGTTATCAGTTTTTGGTGGATTGGGAGGGCTACAGTCCAGAGGAGTGATCATGGGTCTCCAGGAACATGATCTTGGATAAGACTTTGATTAGAGACTTTTTTAGAGAACATCCCGATAGACCAGGAGGTACGCTGGGAGGCGTCCATTTAGGGGAGGTGATGTCAGGGTCTTTCTGGTGGCGAGTGGGTGGTTGTCGGTTGGTGTGTGTTGTGCGCTCTCTACAGGTCATCTGATGACATCTCCAGTGGTTGACCTCTGATGAACTCCACCACCTGTACCTAATCATCATCACCCACCCTTTAAGAGGACCCTGGTTGTGACACTTCTTCAGTTGAGCATTGTTTGGAGACAGAGAAGGGTACTGGTGGACTGCACACAGCCACTGTGGACCTTGAGGCTTTGGTGACACTGAGCAGGCTACAGGTTTGAGGACTAACCCCGTGATATGTTTTTGTGTTTTTTCCAGTGTCTCCCGCAGCCACCACTCGTACCACCACCGTGGTATGCACCGTGAAGCACCATTAGTGAAATTTATTTTTGGACATTGTTGATGAACGCGAACCATAAAGGAAGATTTTTTGTTTGAACTGAGAGATGGACTCGAACTACTTTGCTATAATTGACACTGAGATACGGACTCTGGAATGAGTTGAGTTTTGTTTTCTGTTAGTTGTTTTTTGTTTATCCTGTTATTTCCCAGACTGGGTCTCCCTTAGTTGGTTTATTCTCTGAGAAATAAACTCAGCCTCTTTTAGTTGACTCTCAAGCATTTGGGTCATTCGTTGCACACGACAATAGTTGTATCAAAACCTTAAATGTCTGATCATTTTCAAAGGAAAAGCACAACTCCACAGTGAAATGACCAAAAAGGCCTTTTCATCTCCTGGAAAGCTCAAAAATGAAGTCTTTACATGTTACATGTTAGCACTCGATCTTAATATGTTAATTTTAATTTTTATTCCAATTTTTGAATTTGTTCCATCTCTTTTTCCACATACTGTCACGTCGGACCACTGGCACTAAGTTTTTTGTCTTGTCATTTCCCGTTTTATTTTGGTAGATTTCCTCTTGTCTCATGTATGGTGTGTATACTTCCCGTTCCCCGCCTACCCGCTTGTGGCGATTACTCCCCTTATTCCTCATGTGCTTCATCTGTGTCTTGTTTTCTCCCCACCCTGTGTGTATTTAAACCCCTGATTCCCTTTGTCTCGTTGCTACTTTGTATTTTGTTTCGTACTTTACTTACCCACGTACCTTGCTCTTGACTACCTGGGTTTTTGACCCTGGCTCTTGTTTTTGAATTCTCGTTTCGACCTTGCCTGTTGACCCTGTTTTCGGCCTCCGCCTTACACTGACGCTTCACTCGACGGATACTCGGACCCTGGACTGCCCCAACCTTGAGCCTGCCTCTCCATACCAGTACCGTCGCCTGTGGACTGTTGCATTGGATCCCGACCCCTGGGGCATTCCCCATAACGCCCCTGAATTATCCCCTTATGGATTCATTGAACTTTGTGAACGTCATTATCACTCATTTTACTGCAAAGATTACTTTGAATAAACTACACACCCTTCTTCAACTCCTCTTGTATTCCCGTCTCTGCATCCTTATCACTGTACCGAGACGTGACAGTACGAACTAGCCAGCAATGGATCCAGCGCAGCTCAAAGGAGTTAAGAGGGCTGCACTTCAGCAGGGTGAGTGTCTGGACCATCTGGAGCAGATGCTGTAGTCTCTGCTCAATAGTGTGGGGCAGATGGTGAATGGTAAATGGATCGCACTTATATAGCGCTTTTCTACACATGTATTGCACCCAAAGTGCTTTACATGGGCCTCACATTCACACAAACATTCACACACCAGTGGGCAGCTGCTGCCATGTAAGGCGTTTTGGGGTTCAGTGTCTTGCTCAGAGACACTTCAACATGTGGAGAGTCGAAGCCAGGATTCAAACCGCTGACACTTCGGCCATTGGACGACCCGCTCTACCAACTGAGCCCCAGATCACCGCTCAACTATCTGGTTTATCCGTGGCGGCCACGCCCCTAGCATCATCCTCTCATTCTGGGTCACCCTTGGCTGATAAAACATAACCCTCATATTGATTGGAGAATGGGAGAGGTGTTGGGTTAGGACATTATCACTTGTTTTATTGTGAATATTCCCTTAAATAAACTATACACCCTTCTTCAACTCCTCTTGTGTTCCCGTCTCTGCATTTGGATCCTTACTTCCATACCGAGACGTGACACATACTGAGTAACTTTCAGTTTTATGCGGCCACCAAACACAAAAATTAAGTGAACAATTTATTCTGTGTTTTTATGCCAGAGTAACACTATGCTTTTTCATTGGAACAGATGGAACAGGGAACATGAGTCATTGCATACGTACAGCATACTATATTTGTGTACACAAATATGTAACACAGACAACTAAGACAGAATTGTTATACAAAGTCAAAACGACAAAAACTATAGAATATTTACAAACAAATATCTTTTAAAAAAACATCAGGAATTTTGGACAACACATTTTTGGCAAACAACATTTATAGACCAACAAACCATTTAGTAACAAAACATTAACAGTCAATACCTGAGTCTGTATGTCTAGTGACAACATCTTTTGTCTACCTACATGATGTAGCGATGATAGTACTCAGCTCAGTTTCAGATATATTCTCTTTTAAAAAAAATGTATGCATTCAACATACAGTATGAGAGGTAACCAACACCAAACCTATTTTTTAATAGTTCTCTATGTGCATAATAGTTATCGGTGATACAGGGGATTTTAGTATCGATCAGATACCAAGTAAATACAGGGCTAGTATCGCCAATATATAGTTCTATACCTATACAGTGTGCAGTATCACACTGTATTGAACAAAAGCACGGAGCCTCAGGGACATAGCCTTGTTGGACTTCACTTTAAATATGTCTGGCTGAAATTTTAGTATATTTTCATTTTGGTGCCACAACTAACCATATTTGGGCAAAAAGGCAGAGCTGATAGGCATAGTGATCAGGGATGGAACAGTTTTAGGTGAACTTTGTATTCTGCTGCTGTATCTGAAATTTCCCCATGTGGGATAATTAAAGGTATATCTATTCTAGTCTAATCTAGTATAGATATATCATATGACTGCTTGTTAGTGAAATTCTTATTTACAACAGATTTCATTTGCCCAAAATCAGTTTTTAATAAAAAATGATACTCAAGATGATGATCAGAGGCTGTTGAGGCTTTAGAAATAGAATTAGCTCATTTCAAATTAATAAATCTGGAATGCTCAACCTTTTATTGATGAATTTCAAAATATAAATTCTTCCCTTCCTATTTTGCAAGTCTTACTATTTGTTGTGAAATGTGAAAAGATGATGAAGTTGTGTTTTTCATCACTGTTTAGGTAAAAGTAAACAATATACAGAAGCTGGACCATTGCTTACATTTAATATATACAATGTACTCGGTCATTATGTCTTCACCGGTTGGAAATCAAGACATTAAATAAAAAATCTTAGTAATGCTGAAGAACATCTTTGAAGTTTTAGAACTTGAACTTTTTAACTTGAATTGTAACTACAAGTGTAACTACAATGGTACTTCATTTATCACAAACACTAGTGAATTCAGTCTACATGATCTGTATGTTTCCTTTGAAAAGTAGATCACATGAGAAATTAACTGTTGTTGCATCCTCTAAAATTTTAGCTAATTTTGCCTCAACTGTGAACTTGTTCAGCCCCTTTTGTTCAGCCCCCCCTTATTTCCCATCTGTCCTGACAAATGCAATTCATGTGGACAGCTCTAATACAAAGTGTGTCAGAAGACACATACAGAACTCATTCCTGAGATTTGTATGTAGTTGTCAAGACAGAAATGCATACTGGGGTGGACTGAAAGCCTGAATACACAGATATTGTCTTTGAAACTGAGAATAGGCATACCAACAAAAGTTTTTTAAAGTGTTTTTAAGACATCACATAAATGCCCATGAAAATGTATCGTTTTGTGTGTTGGTGGAGGATTTTAATTTTTTTAAATGTATTTCTTCTTAATAGATAGACACTTTAATATAGTACAAATTATCATATTATCCTTTTATCGGATAAGTGATTATTTTTTGTCGATTTTGCACACATTACAAGACTAACAATTACAGTGAGAAAATTGAGTCAACAATCTCAGGTCAAATGCAGTCTGCTGGGTCTGCAAGGTCCATTGCTGCAGTAACAGTGAGCATAACTGCTTTTTTCATTTTTGAAGTCATGGTACTAATGTAAGTAATTCAAAGTGATAATGTGATAGGTGTCGAGCTATCATAATATTCCAAAAGTGATATTCTAATATTCTACAAGACACATTTCTTTCACTTTACGTGTGATATTGTTGTATTTTTTTATATACTTATTATTTTTATTTTTTTTTGGGGGGGTGTTTACAGGTAACAAACCAAATAGGGTAACTTCATTGACATTAAAACATTTTGAAAATTTTCATAAAAGGTGTATAATGTTCACCCTGCCTCCGCCCTTGAGTATCTGGGATAGGCTCCAGTCACCCCCGCGACCCTGCAAAGGTTCAGAAAATGAGGGAGTGAGTGAGGTGCTGTTATGTTTTCTCCTCGTGTGTGTACACACTACTATTTTGAATTTCCAGGTCACTGAAAGAAATTTCAATGACTTGAAAAGGGCTAAAGTACACATCATAAAGGAAGCAAAACATTTATGATGTATTTGAGTAATAGGTTAGAAAATGATTCATATTAGAAATAAAACTTCAAACAGGACAATGAATTGAATTTGCAAACATACATTACAAAGCCAATCTCAACAACTTGAATTGAAAACTTTTATAAAGTTTTTGGTTATAGTGTAATCTGTATATTTGCATATGAAGCCAGTCAGAAGTCAGATCAAATCATAAGAGACCACTCAAGATACATTTGGGGATGCAGTCTAATGCCACATGCAGCCACTTGAGACTGGAAGTGCACAGACAGATGCTGATATATGGTTTGATCAAGACTACTTTCTCGTAAGACAAAAACAAGGAGCAGATTAAAAAAAATTGGTTTTGCATATTTAGTGAAACAGTCTGAAAAATGGAAATGAGTATGCATGTAAATGGTCTTGCCACTACTTTTGAGCCATATGGGACCATATGGGATTTGATTTCTTTTATTGACTTGGATCCATATTGGTTTTGCTCCTCCATGTTGGTTTTGCTACCAGAACTACCAGATGCTCGAAGACTAATATATAAGCTGTAAATGTGAGAGTATATATATATATATATATATGTATATGTGTGTGTGTGTGTGTGTGTGTGTATGTGTGTGTGTGTATGGAGGTATTTATGAGTGGGCTGTACGCGGGTTAGCAT
>JAPTHA010167070.1:0-17094 GCA_029814585.1 Gymnapogon annona | reverse complement strand
GTGTGTGTGTGTGTGTGTGTGTGTGTGTGTGTGTGTGTGTGTGTGTGTGTGTGTGTGTGTGTCTGTGTGTGTGTGTCTGTGTGTGTGTGTGTGTGAGCAGAAGCGCTGTACGTCACCTGCAGGCTGCAGAACTGCACCGATGCCAGCAAGGCCAAACCATTCCCCGGCTACATTGACCCCAATTCTCTGGTGGTGCAGGATGAGTATGTGTTTGTACAGGTGCGTAATGGCCCTGGTCCATCTGAGGGTTGGGGTGGTTTGGGCCTTCTTCAAGGTCATTCTTAGAAAGGACTGAACATCTCTACAGACGTAACTGATTCTACTTCTTTATTTGTGCTCTCATTGTGTTAAGGTGTCAACTGCAGGGAGACCAATATATTATGTATCGGCCAAAAGAGATGTTTTTACACCAATGAAGCTGCCCAAGTACACGTTACCTAAGGTAAAGAAAAAATCCACTTATAAAGATTCATGTTTAACCCTAGGATGTCTGGGTGTGTGGACCCGCAACCCTAACATCTTCATGTATGTTCATAACATTTTGTCATAAACATACCTAATGTATGTTTCATCATATCACGTTGAAAATGATCATTTATATTATATTTGTGTCTACGATTTCCCCTTTGATGATGTTACCTGTATGTCTAAAATTGTGTGAAGTGAGTCCTGGTTTGGTCCAAGGTCTGTTATTTCTGAGGTTCTTGTTTTCAATCTAATTGCAGCCCCAGTAGGTTGTTATGAAAGTATCCATATCAGAGTAACTGATGTCAGATGGCACAGACTGTGTAAAAGTAGATGAAATAACTGTTTAAAAGCAGCTGTTAGTCAGTTCTCCTCTTTCTGTGGAACCTAAATGTACACTAAAAAACAGAAGTGTCCCTGTCTCTGTGGGACACTGTGTTATTTATGGGGAAATCAAAGCCAGGAGGAACTCCTACAGTGTTTTCGCCATTGATATTCCATGCTGCAGTGTGTGCACACGCCCTGGTTATCATGTCCCTACTGACAATTAAACATATTTTATTCAATGAAGCCGTGGGCGCCAGTGACTATTGGATCATTGAAGGAGTTATCAGCACAGTCAGAGGTAGATGAAGCACAAAACCCAACAACCTCTGCCAGATAACAACAGCATCGGCTTCATGTTCAAACACATGAACCAGTTGTGATTAGGATGAAGCCCAGCAAGCATTTGAAAACAGAACAAAGGCTAAAGCTGTAGAGCCCTCACAGTTCCACATAATCACAGTCACCAGTTGAAGTTGCATGTACACCCAGAGCCATTTCAAACTGTCAGCTACAATTTGGGTTATTTGAGGGAGATTGGGTGGCGAGTCTGTTTCATTGCTCATGACTTGTCTCTTGGTTACATTTCATTGCTCATCGGTGGAATAATGGACCCAATGCAATTCTATCACTAAACAAAATGAATCTGTAGAATTTGAGGATCTGATTAGAAAGCCTTTGAATAGATCTGACAAGGCCACAACACTGCTTCAGTGCAGGTCCCAAAGCCACACCTATCATCAAAGAAGGTCTGAGGGCTGTGGTTGGTGCTGCCAAGTTGGACCTACAGCCAGGGTTAGGGTCAGGTTTATGGTATGGACAAAGTCGCCACCACAAATCTAGTAGAGCCACACAACTACATGGGTAAGAATTATGTCAGACCACGCCCACACCATGAAAGATAGCCACGTCCAGGGGCAGCCCCTAAGGGACTGGTTTTACCCCGCCAATAACACAGGATGTGACACACCTGGAAGATGTGCTCCCAGGATAAGCACCACAATTATACATTGCTGTCTGTGAGAAGCCAATCTCTAAGCCTTAAGGCTTTCCTGGACTAATGTCCTCACAAGAGCCTGATGATGGACACAGTTGAGGTGGACCAAATAACACCTGAGAAGGACCAGATAACATCAGAGGTGGATCAGACAACATCTGATATTGGCTTAACAATACCTTGTATGGAGCAGATAACACCTGAGGTAGACTTGACCACACCTGGTGTGGTTCTGACAACACCTGATGTTGTTTAAATATGTTTAATGAAGTCTCCAGAGAAGTAGATGAATACATGATAATGATGGTTGAGTGTAAAAAATATGTCTGTGATCTCTTGGCCTTCAAAGGAAGTGGACGACTTACTCATGTCCTCTTATCTTTCCTGCTTGCTGCTTATGTCTGGTCTATCGTCTGTACTTTTGATAGTCTCTCTCTGTCTTACTGCTCTGAAACCAAATTATGGAAGTTATGATCTCTCTATCGGCACCAATTTCTCCACCAGGAACTTGGGAGCCGGTGAACCCACGTGTCCTAAGGGGGGTATTCAATGGACACTTGGGACCAATGGCACATCATTTGTCTCTCTGCTCTCTCTATGGAGTACTTCAAAGACATTTGCCTATTTGGAACTATTAACACAGGGTTTTTTTGATGTGGCGCACAATGATG
Source organism: Gymnapogon annona (assembly GCA_029814585.1). Taxonomy (NCBI): domain Eukaryota; kingdom Metazoa; phylum Chordata; class Actinopteri; order Kurtiformes; family Apogonidae; genus Gymnapogon; species Gymnapogon annona. Next base: position 14,637 of record JAPTHA010167070.1, on the reverse strand, counting down.
TATTGGCAAATTTGTGATGTGACAACAGCTGTCCAAAGCCCCACAAGGCTCCCCGTTTTAGTTCATTTGGTGGGTAAGGCTGTCGGCACTCAGACTATGAATATGGACACTAAAATGGATAACACCATGGAGAAGCTGGTGGCCTTGCATTTATGTTTAGGTCGAGTTGGGGACCAGCGGGGATAAATTGGAGTCACAGAGTGGTCATGTTAAAAATTTGGCTGCTCCACTTGTATCCACATATCCTCTGTTCTGGCTTCCCCCAATTGAGCATCACTACAACATCAGGCTGACATCAACATTTCTCTGGGGGAATAAAGGTAGTGAAAGTCTCTCGCATCCTAAGCCCCCGCCGCAAACACCTGGACAACACCCTGTTCAAGGCGGTCACCATGACAACCACAGGGTCTCGTCTAAACATCGGCCGATGAAGTAACTTGTCTCGGCTTATAACGACAAACACAAACTGCAGACAATTACAGATATGCAACACCTCACCAACCCATGCTTTCATGCCTCTGTTGAGGAAGGCAGGGTCTGGGTGAAATATTTTTCCCTCCTCTTTCCCAATGTAATGTTTGTTTTTCCACTATCTCTGTAATCCTGTCCTTCCTGTCCTCCTGTATCGTTTTATGTACTGACAGGCTGATGGCCAGTTTCACTGATACTTGGGCCTGACAATAAAGGTTCAGTCATTCATTCAATAAAAATGATATTTTAAAAAAAAAAGATTTTTGATTATAAATGTCTGCAATTGTGTTTTCACTAAATGTCTCAAATAAGAGAAAAATGAGGCTGAACAATGATGAATGTTACAGATTATTAATAGAGAACAGAAACATGAGCTTTTCCATTCACAGACAGATTGGAACCTCTTCCCTATATGTAAGATGTCTAAAAAAAGTTAATAAAATACAACACAAACGTGAATTATAAACACACAACCCCCAGATGTCCATATAAGGAATAGGATAATAACACCATGGCAATTTACCCAGGATGCACCTGCACAAATCACATTTGTATTTAATCATTACAAATGCTGCTGGTTTTTAAATGGTAAATTACAGTTTTTAAATTAAAATGTCAACTTGTATTGTCTTCAACTGATAATGTATTTATTTCAATAAGAGTTTGTATTTCTATTACAGTTTTGTTTTTTGATTCTGGTGGAAAAGCAATCATGTAATTTGATAAATACCTGTATTCTGTCTAGTTACCCTAATCATGTCCCTAACTTTACCCTAGTTTCTAATCCCAAGCCTGTTTATTGTTCTTTCAGGATTTACATGTGATCAGCACAGATGAAAACCGTGTGGTTGCAGCTGTACAAGAGTGGAACCAGAATGAAACATATAACCTGTACGTGTCGGACACGTCGGGTGTCTTCTACACTCTGGCACTGGAGAATGTGGTCAGCAGTATGGGCATGGAGGGAAATGTCATGGTCGACCTGTATGAGGTAAACAAATGACAACATCTGCATTAGCATGTCTGTGTCACTATTAGGAGGGGAAGTTAATCATTTATCAGTGTTAGTTGAGAATTAATGGCGTTTTGTGATTTTAGAGAATTACATCAAACTCTACAGTTTCATTCAGTGTCAGATAGTTTTTGATGTCTCCTAGTGCATTATGGGGGAAGTGCCACAAAATTGACAGGAAATGACAAGTTGACACGAAGCATGTTTGTTATACTGTATGATGAAAGGGATGCATTTCATGTTCTATAGATTATGCCTTTATTGTCCCTCTAGGGGAAATTTCAAATTACAGCAGCAGATTACAAAGACTGCCAAAAGAGAGTAGACAGATAAACAACAATTGAATTCTTGTACAACATAGACAGTATACATGATTGAAGTCCCAGAGATGATAAAGAGGGAACTCTGGATGTGTCGTCTGGAGTGGAGAGATGGTGGTGTGATTGTCTTCGCAGGCCACAGTAGCATAGCGTGGTGTTGCATCAGCAGCTAACCGCTAATGGTTCAACGCTGCTCTTCACCACTCTCCCCACACTTCAGTCCACTCTCACCAGTAGAAAACCAACCAAAAAAACAACAGAGTCCGTGAGCCAGGAGTCCGCCACAGCCAGCAGCTGCTTTGCCTGTATACCCACTGCAGTCTGGTCAGTGGTAGCCCTTAGTCTTCCATTATGTTGGTAGATCTTCCGTTACTCACCAGAACCAATGGAAATCCCGGTTGTACCCTCCCCTCCACACCCGGTACATCTCGCCAGCTCTGCAACCACTGCTATGATGCCGTAAGTTCTTGAGAATCACGGGTCACTCTCCCAGGAGTACCTGCTGTAGCTCAACCAAACTGTAAACACGGAGTGGCTCACGAAATCACCCGTTGGTGCTGAAGAGGTCCATGAGAGTAGCATATAGGCTACCACCCTCACAAAAACTTCCAAAATTGTACATGTCCATGTTGTACAAGGGTCCTATTAGCATGACCACAAGAGTCGACGCAGAAAAACCTAAAGTCGGAAAAAAGTTAGGAGCTGCTGTTTGAGACAGCCTACCGTGGCGCCACCTTGGATCAATCTCCCCCAGGTTGAAAAAAAAAAAAAACTGACCAAAATAAATCAGCAAACATGCATCTGGTGTATGATAGAGAGACCCTTGCATCTTACTTATTCCACAATTGGAGACATAACTACAGCATCACTTCCATGGTCTCATCGCAGTGTTAGTTTTACTTTTTGTGACATTATGTTTCAGCCTGATTGTTAAAAGTTGAATCAGATGTTCTCCTTTACTGAAGCTGAACACATGCATCCTCTTCCATGACTTGTGTTGAGACCCTACACCCAGTGCAGTCTTCCATCAACAAGAGATCCATGAAATGCCTTTCATCAGTATGGCTAACGCAACTATTTATATTATGCCATGTCTGCACTATTCATTTTGGCAAATTTTTGTTTTCTTAAATGATAACATCAAACAGGCCCTTACTGGATGAGCACCGAGGCCACCAGTGTATTATGAACACTGATCAATACTCTGGAGCTGGAGGCAGAGCTGATGAAATGTACTTGTTTTGTCATTTTGGAAAGGAGTTGTGCTGCTCTAGGCCTACGATCTGCACAACACGGTGTGTGAATACGAAGCAGCTTCAAAGTGCTGACATCGACAGAGGCACCAGGGGATTGAGCCAGGGATATGGATTTTTGGGAGGCTGAGATTATTTCTTTCTTTGATGAATAACTGCAGATATTACTTCACAAAATGCACCTCATCTAAAAGAGAAGAGGTTGGTTTGAGAGTGATGTAGAGGCTGCGGAACATCGCAATGATGACTCAAACTATCCCAGTGAATGGAATAATGGAGCCGCTGATGATGCTGCTCATGTCCTGCCGTGGCCTCGCTGATACAATCAGATCCACTGTGTTGATTGGGGTCACCACCCTAAACCCAGGATATGCTAAATGTGTCGTACACACGCAGATTGAAGCACCCATCACTGACTGAAGTGGAGTTTGATCACCTGACTGTCACCAACAGTTATATTCCTCTGGGTTTCCAACAATCACTCACATCCAGTTAAGACACAGATGAATTACCCACAAGTCCATAGACAGTCCATGATGTTGTGGCTGGATTTGGGTTTTATTGTGAATACTAAACAGGTGAAAGCAGTGTTATTGGGTTTTACCCCAAGTTGTGGAGCAGAGAACAAACAAAAAAGGCCACAATGCTTTGCGCATTGGAGAGGTACATTTTGCTTGTCTTTGTGTTAATACAGGTAGCAGGAATCAAAGGGATGTTCTTAGCCAACAAGAAGATGGACAACCAAGTCAAGACGCACATCACCTACAACAGAGGGAGAGACTGGAGGCTTCTGCAGGCACCAAACAAAGACCTGCATGGCAACGCTGCCCACTGTGTCCTGGTGAGTGTCCATGTGTCAACATGTATATGAGTGTCCGCGTGTCTCTGTACAAATGTTCATGTCTCTGTCCATCAGAGACAGACGTTGACAGGAGTGGACTGATCCCTGAACTGAGAAAGCATCCCTCAAGGCTGAGCTCTGTAAGGCAACTGAAAGGTCAAAGATCACCTGTTGTGATTCAGTCAAATGAGCTGACCTTCCATTGAACAGAGGAAGAAGGCATCACTGAAACTGAACCGATCTGGTGTCTTTATTTCTGAAGAATCTCTTGTGACAGTTGTGTGTTTCTCTGCCACAGTTTCCATTGGGCTTGGTTCAGGTGAAGAATAAATTAATGGATTTATTTGTTTTAAACATGCAAACTATAAATCAGGTATCAAAAGTCATAATGCCTTTGTAAGAGCAGTTATCACATTAAACAAAAATACACTACACATGAAGCTAGCCAGTACACATGTCTGAAAAGGAGTGGGAAGAAGCAGAGTTTATTTCATCCCATCCCCTTTCCCATTTAAAGATGAGATAAGATAAGATAGAACTTTATTGATCCCATCACGGGGAAATTTGTGCGTCACAACAGCCAAATACACAGAGTAGAAATAAGTGCAGACAGATATACATCAGTAGAATTCCTTGTATGACATACATAGTATGCATTTGTACCACATACACAGTATACATTTGCGGATGTGTTGTGGCACGTGTCAATAAATACATAGGCAGGCACACATAAGCAAAGCATACATGTATACATGTACATTCCTACGTACATACACACGTATACATAGTTGCACACACTGCATATACATGTATGCATACTCACGCATCCACACACATACACGTACACCATGCATACCTGAAGTGCGAAGATGTGTGTGTATAGTGACAAGTTGGTTAAACTGACAAGATCTGTGGTGCGTTGTACAGTCTAACTGCTGTTCGGATGAATGATCTGCGGAAGCACTCCTTCTTGCAGCGAGGGTGTTTCAGTCTCTGACTGACGGAGCTGCTCATTGCACCACGGCCTCATGCAGGTGGTGATGGGGGTTGTCCATGATGGATGTCAGCTTTGCCAACATCCTCCTCTCACCCACCACCACCACAGACTCCAGAGGACATCCCAGTACAGAGCTAGACCTCCGCAGCAGTTTGTCAATCCTCTTCCTGTCCCTGTCTGTGCATCCACTCCCCCAGCAGATCACTGCATAGAAGAGGGCGGACATTATAATGTAGTCATAGAAGGTCTTTAACAGGGTCCTGCACACTCCAAAGGACCTCCGTCTCCTGAGGAGGTGAAGTCGACTCTGGCCCTTCTTGTACAGGACCTCTGTATTCATGCTCCAGTCCAGTTTGTTGATGTGAACATCCAGATACTTGTAATGGCGTAATCTCTCAATGACTTTTGAGATACTCACTGGTGTGGTAGAGTGGGGACTTCCGCCTGAAGTCCACCACCATCACGGTGTTGCTGCCATTGATTTGGAGAGCATTGGTCTCACACCAGCTGACAAAGTCATTGATGACCCCCCTATATTCCTGATTGTTCTCATCTGATAGGCATCCAATGACGGCCGTATCATCTGAGAACTTCTTTACATGGCAGTGGACCGAGTCATATCTGTATTCTTACATGTACAGACTAAACAGAAAAGGTGAGAGGACTGTGCCCTGCGGCGCCCCCGTGCTGCAGACCACCACCTCAGACACACATTCAGGAAGTCTCACAAACTGCGGTCTGTTAGTGAGGTAGTTGTGAGATAGAGGTCCACGCAGTCAGCTGCTGGTCCACTCCAGCTTCCTCCAGCCTCCCTCTCAGCAGTGCAGGCTGGATGGTGTTGAAAATACTGGAGAAGTCAAAGGACATGACCCTCACAGTTCTCCCTTCTTTCTCCAGGGCTACAGGTCTGTAGTGTTGGGGCTCCCTGGGGTGTGCAATCTTTGGTGCTGGGACCACACAGGAAGTCTTCCAAATTTCAGGAATCCTCTCAAGTTAAAGATATGCAGGACCACCTGACACATTTGGTTTGCACAGGCACTGAGCAGTTGGTGTTGATTCCGTCTGGAACTGCTGCTGTCCTAATCTTTACCTTTTTTAGCTGACTTGACCTTCACCTGTGAGGCAGATCTACGACTGGTCCGGAGTGCGGGATGGGGCTGTCCTTGTTGTAGATTTGTGTGATGGGGTGGGGTGTGGTGGTTGGAGGTGAGTGCAGGTAGTGATAGGACTACACCAGGAGAGGGGGGGATGCAGCATATGGAGGTGAGATGGTGGAGCTGGGGGGTGGGGGGGTTCTTTGGTCCAGAGTCGAATCTGTTGAAAAACAGATTCAGTTAATTTTCCCACCCCCGACCAGCGGACACTGAGGCTCCTCCATTGCCCTTGGACGTTGTTCAGTTGGAGCTGCTACTCCATCTTCCTCCTGAAGCTCTCCTAGCCACTCCTTATATTTAAGGTCCCTTTGTACTCTCCTCAACTCCTCTTTGTCTCCAGATCTGAAGGCTCTCTTCTTCTCATTCAGATAGGGGCTTTCAGCTCAGGGGTCACCCATGGCTTATTACTGGAGAAGCTCCATACCTTCTTTGTTGGAATGAGGTTCTCCTCACAGAAGTTTATATAGTCCGTGATGCAGTGAGTGAAAGAGCCAATCTCCTCACCATGTGGCCTGCACAGTTCCTGCCAGCCTGTACATTCAAAATAGTCTCTCAGAGCCTCACTTGATGGTGTTCCTGATGGGGAGTATCCTCCTCACCACGGGATTGTAGGTGGGTTGGAGAATAACCAGGCCGTGATCTGAGTGGCCAAGTAGGGGAAGGTCTCATGAGTTTAGACTAGATACCTTTATTGTCCCACTTGGGGAAATTTCAGATTACAGCAGGTAAATACAAAGAGTAGAAAAACAGAGAAGACAGATATACAACAATTGAATTCTCGTACAACAGACAGTATGCATGATTGAAGTCCCCAGAGATGATAATGAGGGATTGTGGATGTGTCGTCTGGAGCTAAGAGACTGTGGTGTGAATGTCCTCGCAGGCCACAGTAGCGTAGCATCGGCCACTAACAGCTAACCACTAGCAGTTCAAAGCTGCTCTTCACACATAACTGTTACACCATCTCTCTTTCACATACATCACCAGTCCCCCCCTCTCCTCCATCACTCTCCCCCACACTTTGGTCCGCTCTCACCAGTTGAAAGCAAACCAAAAAACAACAGAGTCCAGTGTGTTGTCCGTGAGCCAGGTGTCCGATTAACAGCAGGAGGCTGCTCCGCTTGTACTCCAGCTGCAGTCTGGTTAGGATAATCCGTTAGCTCTCATCTTGTTGGTAGATCTTCCGTTACTCACCAGAACCAATGGAAAGCTCAGCTGTACCGTCCCCTCCTCACCCGGTACATCGCGACAGCTCTGCAACCACTCCTCCGATGCCGAAATTCCTTCAGAAATATGGGTCGCTCTCTTTGGAGTATTCTGCTGTTGCAATTCCAACAGCTGATCCGACTGTAAAAAATGGACTGGTTCACGAGATCACCCGTTGTGGTGTTGAAGAGGTCCATGAGAGTACCAAACAGACTCCTATCCTCACAAAAACTTAAAAAATTAAGCATAGTGATATGCATTATGATAGTTTACATTATAGTCATAGCTCTTCTTATAGACACAAAACATCCACAGTGAGAATCCACAAATCAAACCAGGTCACAAAGATCACATTTTCTAATCTGACACATGATCACCTCCATAAGTAAACGTTAACATATTTAACCCCTTTAAGCCCTGAGTCATGATTCAGGTAAATGTTAACATATTAGTGGACCTTCCTGGGAGGCGAAGCCAGGAAAAAACAAGCAATGGAATCCTATCAAATTTGTGTTTAAACAACATATTTTCTCTCTAATCAGGACTTGAGGAGCTCCTTTATTGTACTTCAATAAACCCTCATTTTGATAAACCAATTGGACGTTGTGCTGTGTTTCTCGCTTCTACCCATATTATACAGTCATTTGTCAGAAAATGTCAGAGTTTTAATAAACCTCTAAACCGCCCGTCACAACATGGCCTCCACTACTGGCATTTTGCTAGGTCGTAATGAGAGTTGTGTCAGTAAAGGTTAACCCAATCAAAATTAATGATGAGATCAGCCAATGGGGAGATGGTGTTTGTGATGAAACTGGAGACTTGTGCATCAGAGTCGTAGGAAACACATCTTTTACACAAGGTTTACATAATTTTGTTGGATGCCGGATAGATTTTATAACTGGCTTTTGTTTGTCTTCTCCTGCAGCCATACTGCTCATTACATCTTCATCTCCACGTGTCTGCAAATCCTTACACATCTGGAAACATCGCCAGCAGGGAATCAGTACCTGGGATCATAGTGGCATCAGGTCGGTGAGATTCAACTTCTGGAGGGCATTCAATGCAGGTTATGGTTAATATACAAATGAGTCAATGGCTGCATTTAAAAGAATGAAGGTTCTTACAAGAAGAACTCTGGAAGATGTCAGACAGAGCATCCACACTGGAGACAACAGCCAAATGAACGTTGTATTGTAGTCTTGGCTTAAGTTAATTTATGATGAGTGAACAAAAGAGACACAGACATAAGCTGACATTTAAATGGAGCAGAGCGTTTCCTTTCTTTTGGAGTTTCGACTGTGACACAACGCTAATGCGACGAGACAAAGACCAGGAAAATCACTTGGACTGAAAAGCTTCAATCTGCCTCTGAGTCAAATAAACCCTTCTACTGCCATTCCCACTGTATTACTGTGACTCTATCGGCTGCCTCTGACTTTGTTTTTCTGAGCCCTTCCATCCTCATCGGTGGATGACAACATGTGTCACCTCACCTTTGATCAGGGACAAATGACAGAACAACACACACTCCTAGCAGCCACCCTTAAATAATCCTCATGCTTGAGTGTGTCTGTGCTCAACAACTCTACAAAGTTTCATTGACTCTGTGTGAGGATGTGAAGGAAAAGTGTGATATGAGCGGAGGAAGTCCTCAGGTGAATTCACACCTCAGTGATATTTACTCCCACTGAGAGTTGCACTGTCAATAACACATCAGTACACGCCTCAGAAGTCTGCAGAAGGCCAACACACGGACAAACAGGCCGTTGCCTCCACGGCCAAACACAGTGGCTTAAACCAATGTCAATGTGGCTTGTGGAGAATAACTGATGAACTTGGTTCCATCACTATCATTTTTCAGGCTACACCATGGTGTCAATGACCTGAGATCATCAGTCTGGAGTTGTCATATGGTTGGTTCACACATAAATCAGGTTATCAGTGTCATGATACATTCAAATGCAAAACAATAGTAGGAAAAGAGTCCATTGGACACATTGAAATAAATGACAATGGAATCATTAAATACAGCTGGATACTGTTCATCGAAAATCAGGACCACATTAATACAGTATAATGAATCATGTTTTTTGTTTTTTTTTTACAGAGAATTAACTCAGTCCACATGTATAATTCTTTTCAACTCAGCAGATTCAAAGACACTGAGGAAGCAACTAGAAAATGCATGCAGTTCACAGGGTCTGACCTAGGTCTGTACCTGGATATGTCCCCTATCTATACAAGGGACTGTGCGTGAGTCTATATTAGATTAGATGCCTTTATTGTCCCACTAGGGGAAAATGCAAATTACAGCAGCAGAATACATAGAGTAGAAAAACAGAATACACATATATGCAACAATTGAATTCTTGTACAACATAGACAGTATACCTGGTTGAAGTCCCAGAGATGATAATGAAGGAACTGCGAAACGGTGGTGTGAATCTCATACAGGTCACCGTAGCATAACATCGGCTGTTACCAGCTAACTGCTAATGGTTCAATGCTGCTCTTCGCAGATGACCGTTACACCATCACCCATTATCTCACATACATCGCCAGTCCCCCCCTCTCCTCCACCACTCTCCCCCGCACCTTGGTCCGCTCTCACCAGTAGAAAACCAACCAAAAAACGTCAGAGAGAGAGAGAGAGTGGAGAGTACCGTCTCCTCCACACCCAGTACATGTCGCCAGCTTTGCAACCGCTGCTACGATGCCAGAATTTCTAGAGAAACACGGGTCACTCTCCTGGGAGTACCTGCTGTTGCTCATCCCAATTGTAAACACAAGCACTGACTCACAAAATCATCTGTTGGTGCTGAAGAGGTCCATGAGAGTAGCAAACATGCTACCACCCTCACAAAAACTTCAAAAATTACACGTCCATCTTTTACAAGAGTACAATTAACACAACCACAAGAGCCGAGGCAGAAAAACTTAAAGTAGGAAAAAAGTCAGGAGCTGCTGTAAGAGGCAAACTGATGTGGTCCCATCTTGGAAGCACCATATCTACACCATATTTAGATCAGGGGTTATACCTGAGTCTCTTCCTGGGGCTATAGTTGGGTCTGTACCTTGGACTATACCTGGGTTTGTACCTAGTTCTATATCCAAATCCATATCTGAAACTTGATATGAAATGTTGTATGGAAATTGTAAAGTGTAAAATATGTTGTTGTTGCCTGAAATAAAAAAGTTATCTATCTATCTGGGTTTATACTTGGATGCAAACCCGAGACTATACCTTGGTCTGTATCTGAGTCTGTAACCATGTCGTTTACCATTACTACATACAACTATTCCTAATTCTAGTGACAATAGTGTAGGTTTTACACAGTTCAGCTCCATGTGTGAGGATCCAGTTTACAGTTGAACCTGTAAAGTTTGATCAAGGAATCTGTATGTTTTGGCAAGAGCACAATGAGTATCAAACACATGTTCTCCTTCAACATATTTACTTATCATCATTTAATGTTCTACTTCCTCCATAACACAGTACAAGTAATGTGAAAGCTTAATTTCCCTTGTATTTGGAAAATTAAATGCGCTCTTATTATGGCTGATATTGAGGTGTTGTACCTCAGTTCAAAACTTTCCTGTGCAAAAAGGATTATTGGAGCACAATCCCACCAATGGAGTGTGCATGAAACTTACTCAAATGTACAGTGACACCTCTGAAGGGTTTCCACTGCTCTGTCACACGTACACACTATTGTTTTTAATGTTTCTAGCATTGTCTTACACACTGTCAACTCTGATCCTCTGAGTTGATGCTGTTCTGCTTAACTTAATGTAGGGTTATTTTATCACAACTTTAGTCATTTAGTGTCTGCAGTTTCCACCAGACAAACTATTATTATTTCTGGGAATAGACCCTGTCAACGTTCATCACATTGATTACATATAAATCTGGACTAATAAAGGTAAAATATGGACTTTCTGCAACGCATCATGTTTCTGTCGAAACACTGCTGTTTAACCATGGGACAGGTTTCCCACCATGCACTGAGCTCATGCAACCACCTGAAAGCAGAAAAAAAATGAGTTGGTTACAACCTCATCTAAAACACGTGTCAAAATCCACCTTCCTGTCACCAGAATTTCAAAATAAAGGGCTACTACTTTGCAAAATGACCAAATAACATAGATTTATTTAGATAAAGAATGTTTAAAGTTAGTACTATAATTATACTACACTATAATTTGAATATTTGCACCATTTTTTTTCTCTGTCATACCGTTGATTCCTATGGGACTTACAAGTATTCTTTCATCTGTTTTGCTTGTGTAGTTTGTCATTATAACATTACAATTACAATTACAAATATATGTCCTGTGGTCCAATAGTAGTTCCAAAGAGACTAATCCCACCTGTCAAAGGTTGGCATATAAAGTGTCTATGGTTCCACACGTAGTTCCTATTGATCACTGATAGAAGTCATATACGGACTGTGATTGAATGAGTTGAGTTCTCCTCCAGTGAAAATACCACACACTTCTATTGGAGATGGATCCGCATCCAGACCACAGGACTAGAACATAGAACACAACCTAATAACTTCACATATTCAACTGGGACTGACTCAAAAGAACAGGGATTCGACTGAGGATTGATTCAGTAGAGCACTAATGTGTGAAAATGATGGCGGTGTGATAACGGCATCTGAGGTGAAACAAGGACGACCAAAGTTTCCATCATTCATCCATCAAACAGTCAATGAACAGATGATGGAATATCTGAAAACAGAGGATAAGGGACAGGGACAAATGAAAGCATTCAATAAGTACAGTTACTGTGGCTTCCTCTTCAAAGACAAAAACATGACATGATTTCAGCTGCTTTTGTTTGCAGCGGTACGTTTGAAGCATCCAGTGTTTCAGTCCTTATCGTATAGAAGCAGCGTGACACTATTGTGACGGTTCCTCTTAAGCATTTCCACATAAAAGGGTGAATGGGAACACGTGGTCAAAGGGCATCTTTAACGTTGTTAAGTGATTAATGTCAAACAAAATGTGGCTGAGATTTAGACATGGGACGAATTGATGTAAAAGAATGTCCTAATATGAAGATTTGTCCGTTCTATCAGATCAGTTGGAATCAGAGCAGGTGTTAGTTATGTTTGTTCTGTTGGTTGTGTAAGTTCTGACCGTTCTGTTGGAATCACAGCCGGTGTTGGTTCTGTTGGAATAAGAGACGGTGGTGTTGGTTCTGTCAGTTGTGTGAGAGAGCAGTTCAGACTGAAGGGGGACTAAGAGTGTGTTTTTTTTGTGTGGTGTTGACCCACCTTGAACCAATTCCACATTCAATTAAAACCATGCCAGCCAGTGTCAGTGTGTAATGTTGAGGATGGACACACTAATGTGGATATATTGGTCCATGTTGGGAGTGTGGGTGAATGTCACACTGCACATGTAATGGATGGGTGGGTGGGGAGGGGGGGGGGGGCTACTGTAACCCCGTCATCAGTATATTTTGTATTTATTTGGTCTCCAACGGATTTTAAGTGTTAGCATTCTTTAGGGTCTCATCTAAAACACTAAGTGGAATTCCTCGCATATGTTCTGCCCCCCACCCACAGGTTCTATCGGCTCAGAACTCACCTCCACCAATGTCAGTGTGTTCATCACCTCAGACGCAGGAAACACATGGAGACAGGTGAGGAAACAAACATTTTTCCAATATCATTATACTGTTTTCACATGGTATCAGTGAAATTTCCCTAGTCGGTTATCGGGTAGTGTTCCATCAGTCCACTGTGACATCTGTCAGCCTAGTTGACCAGTTGACCTGCGACATCAGAGTGAGTGGACCAGTTCAGCCAGCCCACTCACTCTGATGTAGAGGGATGATCGGTCACAGGTCTCCATTCCGGTGCTTCTGAATTATTTGCTACTATACCTGCTCCAGGAAGAAGAAACCATTTGTACCCCATCCACCACTGCAACTATAAATAATATCATTTGTCAATAAAATTGTAATAAGAGCCTTATAAGTAGCTCCTCTCCTATGGATTGGGTTTGTTTTGATATGTCATCTTCTATGATGCTAACATTCATGCTGGTTTATTGAAGTAGGGTTCACAAAGCGGGTTGGTATATTGTGACACATCCCCCCCAAAAAAAACAAACATTGGGGTGCAATGTTGTTAAGTGACATCTTAATTTAGTTGATTTTGTGCTGTCTGACATTTTTAGACCCAAAGCTCCCCGGCCTTTCCTCTTTTCCCACTGTAATCACTGTGAAGCCAAGTGAAACATACTTGCTTTGTCACATTTCCTCGTCTTAGCTTTTGGGAGGCTTTCATTTGTATCATTATCTCTGTCTCTTTTTTTTCTTTTAAATATTCATGATCAGTGCAAAACACACCTACACCATAGAGCTAATACTCCCTGCACACAATCTGACAATGAGAGTGCCACTGACACCTACTGTAGTGGATGTGCATTTTCAGGAGATTACTTATTTTCACTTTTTTTTCTTAGTGGCAACAAAAACCTGGCACAGATCTCAGAACAGTGGCTAATCTGACCAGGAATCCCATGATGCAATAGGCTGTGTCTCACATGTAGAGACTGGGGTCTTCTGTTCACTGTGCATATCCGATACAATCAATATGCGGTTCTCATTTACCCTGACTAGAATAAGACCACTCTAAGACCTGTTGATTTAGTTCCAGTCTATCAGAGACAGTGTCAGAGGAATCACAGCTCAGTCTGATTCATTTCGTTTCATTTCCAGTGGGAAAACCTTTGAATACATTACATTAAAAATGGAGAATGTGATGTGTGAAGAGATAACGGATCCAGATGCGCACAAGTTCAGTTCAAAAAACAAACGAAACTTTATTTCCTTCAGAGGAAATGAAGTTCAAAAAAGGGAAACTAAAATTGAATTCCAACGGAACCAAAAAGATCCACTTCGGATAAACATAAAGGAAACTCAGGGCAAGTGCAGACGGGCGTTGGTGGGCTGCGCTCCTGGAGTGCACTGAAATATACAAAAAGAAAACAAGTTAGGTCACCTTCCAACTGTTTCCCAATTCCACCAAGTGCTCCACAGATACGAATCTCCCACTTGTACCGCATGTACGTCAGTTAACGCTCTCACACTGAAGACAGCTAGAGCTGCTCCTTAAAACCCCTGTCTGGTGATGAGCTGATGACATCCAGGTGCCGCTCCAGTCACGTCACCTCAAACACTGTCAGACACGCCCCCCTCACACACCCCCCACCCTGCACCTCACACACACCACAGTAGAATTACAAGCTTATCCTTTCACTGCTTTTAATCAGGTGTTTTACAGATACAGACACAGATAGATAGATAGATAGATAGATAGATAGATAGATAGATAGATAGATAGATAGATAGATAGATAGATA
>JAPTHA010166977.1:0-15000 GCA_029814585.1 Gymnapogon annona | reverse complement strand
TTTGATACAAGACCAGAACGTGTTCATCTAGTTCTTCTGGGCCGGCGTCCTTTGACCTTTGACAACCAAAATCAGAAGAACCCCCGTGGACAGAATTCTACCAGGGTTAAATGTACTTCTGTTCCCGACCAAAAGGATCATGAAGTGTAAGAAGAGCAGATGTAGAACTTTAATTCTGATCCAAACCTGGACTTAGAGGTTTTTGGGTCTGAGTCTCAGTTCTACTCTGAACTCTGCGACCCCTCCTTCCTGATCTCAGGCTGAAGCGGTCAAGCTTAAATGTCAAGGCTAAATACGAAGCTAATGTATTGGATCACAGGTCAAACAAATGTGACCTGATAACGATCTGCCTTGTGTCCTGCAGCGTCCGACCTCGGCTGCATTTAACAAGGAGCTCAAAGACTTTTATTGTTCCGTGAAACATCAGGGATCGTCACGGCGACAGACAGCAGATAAACTGGAGCCTATGGCTTTTCAATGGCCGGAGCTGAATGAGCTTCGACTCCATCAGATACAACACAGATCAGTTCATCCAGACTGAAGGACCTGTTTTCACATTAGATTTAATGTCCAGAGACGGGATTTGATCAGCACTTAAATCTGAATCTATGGGGACAGTTGGTCATTAGAATAAAAAAAATAAATAAAATAGAAAAATTTAAAAAAATAAAAGATTTTTTGTATTCTCCATATTTATTTATTTTGTGTTAGCAGTTACCAATCTATGACATTTCATTGCCAGATTCACTGTATGTGTCCGTGTGATGACAATTAAAGGAAGTCTAAGTCTAAAACAAAATATTGTGCATTAGCCTTGGTTTCTTCAATTTCACGGGTGTAGTATCATTAACAACTTTAATTAACTCTAATAACTAAAACTCAGGTGTTTTGTCTTTTGTTGCTTATATTTGTGAGATTCATAAAGATCATCAAAGTAAAAACAAAACACTATTTCAGTGTTTCACATATATTGACTCGTTCATTTCTATATTATTCTTCATTGATAGCAGTAAAATTAATCTAATATAGTTCCTTGAGTGGAATTTCAGATTTTATTTTTTTTTATCCATTCATCCTCACGTTCACAGGCTGGTAGTGGTAAACCATGTGGGGCAGACTGACAGAAGTGTGGCCTCCAATCGACCCCCCTTCACCACCAAATATTCACATGCATTCATACAGCAGTGTGAGGGCACTGGAAGCAAGGTGTGTGAAGTGTCTTGCCCAAAGACACAACAGCCCATGACCTGGACGGAATCTAACCCCCAACTCTTGGGTTATTGGACAACCCACTTTACCTCTACCTCCTGAGCCATGGCCACCCCAGAATATTAGGTTAATTAATAATTCCAAATTTACTTTGATGATTGATGATTTTTTTTTTCTTTTCTGATTTTTCTGAACTAAAGACCTTCTTGTCCCGGCCCCCTCTGATCGTCAGATTTTAGTTGGGTTTGTTTCTGTCCGGGTAGCATTCGGTCGCTTTCCTCATCTGTGCCATTGAACCGAAGCCACTGTTAGTCGTTGCAGGTACACGAAGCCTGCCGGGGTCAGGTCAGGTAAGGCCACTTTATCTCCAGTGAGCCGACCAATAAAGGCCAGCGTGTAAAAGGAGAAAGGCTATCGGATATTTGTGGCCAGCCACCGTGGCAGAAGTCAAGCGCCTCTGAAAGGCTCCTTCTGCGAGCTCTCAGCCTCAGCGTGAGAGAAACCCCTCGGTCCTGACGGGCCGAGATGGCTCCCAGATTACCACCTCGTATAGCCCCATAGTCGCCCACAGATACTCCCTTCTTTTCTTTCCCGTTTGTCTCACTTTCAATCGCTTACAACCACTTTTCCGAGCCGTGCTGGGCTCTTCTATGCACAAGCTTGTCAAGCACTTCAATAGCTTTTGTCTCATACAAGATAGGCCGCCTTTGACTCCTTCTCCTGTCTCTCCCTGGATAAATATTTCACCTGTCACAAAGCAGAGCATGCTGGGTTCAGGAAAAAAAAAGGGGGGGAAAGTAAGGCAGGAGACGGGGGTGGGGGTGTTTGAGTTCAGAAAGTCTTGATTCCTGCCTTTCATCCAGAGATGTACACAGTTCCATTTGCATAGAGCCTGAAATCTCTCTGTGCTCTGGGTAAAACCTATTGTAAAGCCATCTCCGACTTAAAACGACTGCCTGTACAAAGCTGCCTTTTGAGCACAAGTTCCCTAATGAGTGATGGCATAAAAGAAGGGAGGCATCACTTTATTTTTGGCACGGATCAAACGCTTTGATATTTCAAAGCGTATACATCAATAATCCCACATCTCTCAAACGACAACGACGACAGGAGGGGGAAAAAAAAAGGCGCAGGGAAATCAGGGGCAAAGTGCTGCACGTTGTGTTTCAGGATAATACGGAGGTTTGATCTGCAGAGACTCTCGCCACTGGTTCTTTTAAGTTTTCCCAGGTGTCCTTGAGTCGAGCGATGCAAAAAAAGCTGATGTTTGCATCAAAGACGGCGATGGAGCACATGAGGTTACAGCTGTGTTTGGGAAGCGTCGCTCATTACCCGCCACGCCATTGTGGTGGTTTTTAACACGACCCGCTGCGATTTTAGCCAAAATGTTCACACGGGGTCTTTGTGGCGATAACGGTAAGAATGCTTCAGATCCTACACAGTGTGCTTTTATCAAAATGTGACACAAGTTTGGACCAAATTCACAGAAGATAAAACTTCATTTATGCTTCTTTTTTTTTTACCCTTTAAAGATGAAAAGCGTCGACTGATATAGAATGTGCAATAGCACATTAACCACTAATCCTCTCAGTACATAACAATTCAGGTAAAATGCAGTTTGTTGACTTTTCGGGGTCATCACATGTGACGTTGGATGTTCATAGGCTAATGGAAAGAGACACGTGGTTTTATGGTCAGTTCATGACTGTTTCTTTAGTGTTCTCTGTTTTCATGTTGGAAGGTTTGAATTTACTCTGCGCTCTTATGAACATCTACATGACGATAACAGATTTCCATAGAAAAAAACAAAATGCAGATGATATTATTATAAAAGGTGTTGCTAAGGAACGGTTAGATACAGAGAGAGATGTGTTTAGTACTGAGATTTTAAGAATCAATGTCTGTGTTCAGGGTAGGTTTAGATTTTATTCAATGGATTTCTTTTACATTATTTCAGATGTTGCCTTTCAGATGAAGTCTACTAACATCCACTATATATGTCTTTCATGGTGGATTGAACTTTAGGTGAATCGGTATATATATGACCCCTAACATCTGACCCTACATAGGCACTTCACAAAGATCTGACCCCCAGAAAAGCAGAGTATCTATTGTTCTACTGGGACCTTCATCCACCATGATGCTAAATAAGCATGCAATTAAAAGCAACATGAAAAACATTGTAATTTATGAAAAACAATTCAATTTAATCTGTGACGTCTTTGTGTGGAATTTTTTTGGGTATTATGAAAGAGGAAACAAGCAGCTGATGAGTCAATGTTTAATATGTGAGGATTTATGAAAAGTGACTGCAAACGAAAAAAAAATAGTTGTTTTCTCAAATTCAGCCAAAATAATAAAACTAAAGCAGGCATCAGTGTCTGATCTGGATCTGATGTTTGATCTGGTTCTGATTGCCTTGAACCACCTTCTGGACTCAGCCCTAGTGCTCAGACCAGACTAAACCAGACTGAAGGCCACGTTTCTCCTTCCAGACAGTGATGTGGATCTCATGAACGTCAGCTCAGACCTGAAACTGTACAAACAAAATCCAGTCAAAGTTTTGCAGAGTTCATCACTGTGAGACCTGAAGTTGAATGTATGGAAATGTGAGGACTGTCCCGTTGCTGAAACAGATGTCTAGTAGTAGGTTTAGTTTGTGATGGAGCATCTTGAATCGTGCTTCCCCACAGAAGGCCTGCTTTATTTCACATCCTTGTGCATTTCCGCTGACTTATGATGATGTTTTTGCAGAAAGCGAGCCTCACTTTCCCAGATCGGAGCCATTAATAGCGGGAGAGCCCGGGTCGCCTTCACAGCATCCTGACAATGGATCCAGACTATGATTGATGAATACTGTATGTGCAGCAGAGCCATTCCCAAGCCCGATGTGCTGGGATTCATTTAGTCTATTGTCTCGAGCCGGAGCTGAGGCCTGGGAGAACGGAGAGCTGATTAATAATGCTTGTGAAGGAAGCTCTAAAGAGGGGCTATTCACAGGTTTGGAAGGACGTTCAACAGCTTGAATTATATGAATTATGTACACCCTGCCCTGAGGTGTGTTAAGAACTGGTCTTGTTCTCAAACACATATTTTAATCATGAAATCCACCGTCAGCTGAGTCCTGTTATAGTAGAACAATATAGATGTAGACAACTTTTCTGTGGCAAAAAGACCTGGAGTTTTTCCTGGTTTGAAACCCTTTTTTAGGGGCACCACCCCAATACAACACTACAAGTGTATTTTTAACTGAAAAAAGAGATTTGTAATAGATAAATGGTTGTAACAGGAATGATATCACATTTTAGACCATTCATGTACTGGCATAGTTTGGGAGTCTTTATCGTCTTCAATGAATCAAGACTGTCTGAGGTTTCTACAGATATTTAACTTTTTGCTTAAAGGTTCAGAGTGTGGATATGCGTGCGTTTCTATTTGGTTGTGTGTTTGATTTGGGTAAATGATGATGAATCTGTGCCTTGTCCTTCATTACCAAAGAAAATAGACAGGTATTGTAATAATGGCCACAAATACTGCAGAAGGCCTTTAACATGCAGGCTTAAATGTTAGTATAACTTGGCTAACGCTAGCATTTTTTCACTCTTGTTTTGTGTGGCTCGCTTGTCAGGTTTATACATTAGAACTCTATTGCTAACATATAGGAACTGTATGTTAGTTTAACATGTTAGTTTAATAACAGTTTAATGAAACAATTTGAAGTTAGCAGCATGGGCCTCTCTGTAAATTATCATCCTACAGGGATGTAGAAGTCAAAACACACCTCAAGGTGGTGTTGAGGTGAAGTATCGTATCTTTTCCTGGACAGATGATGCAGGATGACATCCTGTGTGATAGTGTTTGGTCAAGGTTTCCATCGAGTCATCAGAACTGAGCATCATACAAACCACCCAACAGGTCGGAATGGTAAGTACCAGAGAACACAGCGGAGTGGGTGTACCACTGTGAAAAGGGTCGTCAGCTGAGTATTGAACTCGGGGTTCCACAGCGAGCAGTCAATGTTCCCCTCCACAAAGCAAACGCCCACCTTTACATGGTCTCACACTGAACCTGAAGACAGCCTCAGCTTGGGTTCACTGCATCCTTAAAGAGTCCATGTAGAGTCAAAATACAGTGACAGGTTCTTGGGTTTCCTGGAGAAAGAGCAGGGACTGGATTGGATTGATGGTGAGTTTTTCTTTGTCCAGGACTTTAAAACCAATAATCACTGAGACGAGGTAATCAAAGGAGAAACACTCTGTTAAGATCAATACCTGATTTGTGCTAAGATAAAAACTGACTCTGGGTTTGAGAACAGACCTCTGTCCACCATCCAGAAGAAAGACACTTTTAGACCCAAATGTTGCAATGGTGAAACTGTATGGTTTCAATGTGTCTTTATTTTAATTTACTTTCAAATAAGAGAAAATCATTATCAAAAGCGAACAAAAAGGAGGCAAATAATTCTCAAAACAAACAAAAAAGATCTAAAAGTGCAATAAAGTCAATTGAACAAAGCAAAGAACAAACTGAAAAGAAATTGAGAGAATGAGCATTAAAATTAACACAAATGTACAAAACTGCAAAGGAATAAAAAAATAAACCAATAAAACAGGAACATAAACCAAAATGTAAATGAATAAAAATGAGATAGACAACCAATGATAAATGGATGTTTCAATGTACTTTGGATTTAATTATATTAAACCTGTGTCTCTTAAACCTTGGTCGCGCTGTGGGTGAGAGTCAGGTTCTTTGTCTTGGTCATGGTCTTGGCCTTGGTCTAGATCTCGGTCTTGACCTTGGGCTGGGACATGGTCTGAGTCCGTGGTCCACATGTCATGTCCTCTCTAGACCTTATCATACCCATCTCATCCCACCCAGTGGTTCTACAGAGGAGTGAGCGATGGACTTCCTGCCATATCTTCAACTGAAGTTAGTTTCCAACCATGAAAATCACTAACCTGGAGACACTAAGCTGCTCACTGAGGAGGATTAGCCGTCTCACCTCATCGACGCCCAGGTTTCGTTTAGAGAAGGCTTCCATTTCAGACAGTTGTTTTCTCTGCCGTCGGACCACCGCAACGAACCCCAACAGAGCATTCGTCATGCAGAGTCACATTTCATAGCGGTTCGATGTCGTATCTGAGGAAAAACATGCCCGACTGAGATCTGCTGGACCAATGAAGCAAACAGAATATTCCTAAGTAGTGTGAAAGGAAGCAATAACAAAGAGAGACTGGAATGCTGGACGCTTCTGCAGAGGGTTTTACAGCTTCTGCAAACAATGTTTTCATTTCTTTACTAAACAAACTGTAACAGTGGAACAAACATGGGGAGGATTTCAGATGAAATGACTTCGGTCTGAGTTGAAAACATCAGATTAAGATGTTCTAACAACCATCCACAGAGAGGATGAAGACAGACCAGTACTGGGGAGAGTTCAAACAGACCAGAGGCCAACAAAACCAAAGGCTAACAAGACCAGAGGTCAATGAGTCCCAACAAAAAAACAAAGTCTATATTGACATGAGCCCTGGTGAGACCACGTCCTGGTGAGAATGAGCCCAATAAGTCCGTGTTCCAACAAGACCATTTCACAGTTAAACTGGTTCTGCATCTGGTCTATTAACACCACATGCAGAACCAGGGCAGAAAAACCCTCAGTCCAATAAAACAAAATCTTCACTAGATGAGAGCCCAATAAGACCAGGTCCATATCACAACAAAACTA
This sequence comes from Gymnapogon annona, assembly GCA_029814585.1. NCBI lineage: Eukaryota > Metazoa > Chordata > Actinopteri > Kurtiformes > Apogonidae > Gymnapogon > Gymnapogon annona. Next base: position 8,060 of record JAPTHA010166977.1, on the reverse strand, counting down.
GACATCAAGGAGACCAAGTCCTTGTTGTCTCCTTGATGTCAAAATCCGGTCATAATGACACTAGATCCTTACAAAACCAGGCCCCAGATGATCCTATGAAATGTACAGAACTGATAGACACAGAACGAAAATAAAGAATAAAAATATATTTAAAAAAGATACACAATGTAAGAAATAAAATAAATAAATAAATATTATTAAAATAAGCCAGAAAATGAACAGAAATTCATGTTATTATCTTAATTGAATTCTTTAAGTTCTCTTGTGAACTGTGACAAACCAGAACTGTGGTCTGATTGACAGATCTGATTGGCCAATCAGGACGTGTGGCTCAGAAATGGTAACCGTAGTTAATACGTCACAGCAGGAGGTGTTCATCACTGACAGATGGGCGAGACCACAGAAAGACCTTGGTGAAACCTGGGTTTAGACCCCAGAGTTACAAGAGCTGGCACCAAGCTTTGAGTCTGACAGGCTCCTGGCTCGCCAACTATGGGATCAAAGGTCACCAGCTCAAGACTGATGTCATCTAGTTTTTATGAGGAAAGTAATCTGTTTGGATTCACAGCAGAAATGGTGCAGTGATTGATCATTATGCAGGAAAGAAAAGCAAGAAAAAAAGGAAAAGAACAATATTTGAAGAGAAACTGAATACAAAAATCAAACAAAATTGAAAACAAAAATAAAATAATATAGAATGATAAAAAGAAACAAAATAGTGACAAAAGTGTCCTCATTGATATGCCTAAGTCCCAGTCCACCTCAGTCCACCTCAGTCCACCTTAGTCCACCTCAGTCCACCTAGTCCCGATCCTGCTTCGGTCCACCTAAGACCTTGGCTCGGCTTGGCCTACCACAGTCCAACTTGGTCCGGGTCTCTTTCATACTTTCACCGTATTTTTTGATGATATTCCAACTTTTTGGGGGGGATCATAGTCATACTTTTACCGTGTTTTGAGTGATATTCAATATTCATACTATTACTGCTTTTTCCATAACTTTAAATGGCACCCTTCACTTGGAGGACTTTTATTTCCTCAGATCTGGGTTATACATTCCCTTTAGGGTCTCTCCAACCCTTCAGGACTGGATTGACTCGTTACATCTGCCCTCCATCGAGGCTCCCCGTCCATCAAGAAGACAAGGATGAGGGTGGGGGTGAGGGGGTGGGGCCTGTGTTTAGTGGCACTTCATTCATCTGGGCTTGAGGCCTGCCTTTGTCTGGATGGCAGGTGCTTCTAATCCCACTGTCAGAATAGGGCCCGACAAGATGTTTGGACAAGCCTGTGCTCAGAAGCCCCCATTTCACGTAACCCCCCCATGCCGTCCACCCACACGCACACTAACCTAACCCCCACTCCCCACTGCCATACATGTGATATGATTCATACCGCATGGCCGGGGCATGCTGATTATCCGCTGAAATAAAGTGAATCAGTCCGAGCCACATCATGCACTGCACACTGCAAAAATGTCTACCCACAAACAAACACAGCAGTGAGTGATTCATGTTTCCGTATTAAAATCAGAAAAACATGAAACTGAACAAGAAATAAACACAAACACTGGATAAAAAAAAAAAAAAAAAAACATCAGCTTTCGAGACACTAACTCAGCCTTAAAAATGTACACATTTAGTAATATCTGCGATGAAATAATTTGCCTCTTTCTCTAATTGTAGTATTCTTATATGAATGTTCATATTCTGACTGCATTATAACTGTCATACAAGCACACTTCTCGAATAGCAATACAGCTGATGATGAGTTCTTTTGGCTTTTTCCCTTCCGGGGTCGCAACAGTGAATCCAATTTGCATATTTGATTGTTTTTACGTCAGGTGCCCTTCCTGACACAACCGTTGTATTCATCCGGGCTTGGGGCTGGCTTAATGAGATATAGAGGCTACAGTTGTAGGCAGCAGAGTGAAGGGTCTTGCCCAAGGACCCACACTCGACGCTCATCCCAGGAATCGAACCAGCCCGGTGCCTCACCAGCTAATTGGTTGAAAAAATGCTTATTGTACAAGTACAAAATACTGGATAGTTTTAGTTTCAAAAATGATATAAAAGCACTGGTGAAAATCCTGTTGAAGCTGATGTGCTTAAAAAACAATTACTCTAAAAATAGTCTTTTAATGTCAGACTATTACAACACCCGCTAATACAGGGTTGTAAACGTATTCTGTTACAGTAACAGTATAGATACTGCATTGAAACACTAATCTGCTACATTATAAGAACTCTTATAATAACACTATGAATTGTATGTATAAATGTACACGGTTTCATATACATACAATTTATATTATATATAATATCGTCTCATCAATCAATCTCAGTAAATGTACAAATTATGGTAAAGCTACAACATTAAACACATACTCAAGTCTATACAATATCAACCTTTTTCACACGTATTTATGTCCATTTCTTTTATATAGGATGTTGATACTAATTGTCTAATACATATTACACACATTACACATATTTGAGTTTAACAGAGTGTTATAATTTTATTATACTTCCTAGTGTAACACAAAACAATTCCCCTTAATTTAGTAAAGTATTCAGCTACAGAGTTACACGGTGCAAAGGTTGCATTTATAAAAGTACAGTATCATGTACTGATGGTGTACTTTTCAGACTGACTGTCTTCATCACATTCTCTTTTGTCCATGGTATATGTGGTTTCCTGTATTTTGTGTTGACGGTAGACTGTGGCATGACCACGCCCACCTCCACAGCTCAGTCCACCTCTGTCCCCGGTTCGACCTGATCCGACCCAGAGCTTGAGACATGATGGTCTAAAGAGGCAGCGCCGCCATCGTCCACTTTCACCTCTAAATCCCAGCTGATGAAGTGTAATCTGTTGTTCTCTTGTCATAATAATGCCATTGATTTTGGCCTCGGGGGGTCAAGCACTGACCTCCAAACCGCCCCCTTTTGTTTGACCGTCACAGACTCTGAGCTCTTAATCTTCCGGACTAAAGCGATCAGGTCCTGCAAATGGAGGAGGACACAAGTCAGTGAAAATCCTTGGGAAGTTTTCTTTTTCCTTGGCATTAACCTGGTTTCTTGCTGCCGATGGTGGTCTATTTTTGGGGGAGATGGGGCCGCTGCTTTATTTTGGATTCCTAGTGGCCCCGGCTGCTCAGACCCAGGTCTGTGATAACCCAATTTGAGTTGACTTTACCCGTTCAGGGAGAGCTGTGGCCCGAGGCAATGCTGTGTTATAATTCAAGTGATACAATGAAGGCGAATGCTAGCACACATGATCACACTCTGATCCAGACCGAGCTGAAAAGACGCTAATGTTTGGTCCAGGATCGATGGAAGACTGCGAACAAACCGGCACAGCTTCGCATTGAAGATTGACACCATCTGGCTTCTGACGTGAAAGCACTGAGATGCATCCTTTATCCAAAACCGGTCGCATTTTCAAAATTTTAACCCTTTGAAAGAGGCAGGATAGTGATGCATTTAGAGAAAATGACACTGTACAAAGTCAACTGGTTAGACTCTGAACCCTAAATAGGTCATAGAGCTGCATTTACTGGGTCACCAATTGGAAAATGAAAATACAAAGAGGCAATATGATCACTGACGGATTAAAAACAGGTTTAATAATGATCAGGATTCAAAGATTCATTTAGTGTCAAGACACCTTCTGTCTGTTTTGTTGTGATTAAAGCCACACATTTTAATTAATGTCAGGAAATACAGAGGAAACAAAATTTGAAAAACTGAAATGACACATAAGATGCAATAGGACAAAAAGGAGAAAAAATGAATAAAGTTAAAAATGCAACACAAAAAAGGTCGAAAAACTTGAAACTATGACATAAAAAAAGATGTGACAAGATCAAGATGAATGAGTAGAAAAATTAAGTGGCAGCAATGTTAGCAAATGGACAAAACTAACCCGCCAAAAAAACAACAGAATGATTTTTTTAAAAGACAAAATGACCAAATTTGAACAAAATGAAAAAAATCAATAGACTGAAAAGTTTGTCATTGTTGTGCCTAAATCCACCATAGTCCTTGGTTCAGCTTAGCCTACGGTACTCCACCTCAGTCCAATTGCGTCTGCCTCGGTCCTGATCCTGGCCCTAGTCCTGGTCTTGGTCCTACTGTTGGGTCCTAGCCCTGGTCTTGGCCCTTGTCCTTGGGGTTGATCCTAGTTTTGGTCCTGGACCTAGTCCTAGTGCTGATCCTGGTCTTAGCACTGAATCTGATTCTGTTCCTATCCTTGGTTCTGGTCCTGGTCATAGTCCTGGTCCTAGTGACGTCCCTGGTCCTTTCTTCCCGTTTCTGTTTGAGGAGGTGCTCTTGGTGAGTTCCAATCTTCAGCCAAATGAGACTCTCATTGATCATATCACCATCCGGTCACAAGAGTCCGTCCATAACTTCTCGAGTGGCGTTCAAGCCGTAGACATCATTCCTTTCAGCAGCGCAGATATGAAGGACCGCGATGTTGCCAGTCCGTCATGTTCAGCCTCTAACAAGTGATTTCCATGCTTGTCCCAGTCCCATCTTCATGAATATCTTGATTAATGGTGGCCAACACTGGGGACCAGGTTGTGGGTGTGTGTTTGGGTGTCATACGTGTGTTTGGACCATTCGGGGGGATTTGGGAGCACGGCGCTGGGAACCTCCGGCTTCACTGAAGGCCTGAGATGTGCTTGCTCAGAGCAATAAGCCATTGTTTGACTTGGCACGGCTCAGGGCACCCCGGGGTCCGTGCCATGAAAGGCTTTCTGTTAGATGCCCGAGTGCTTATTGTTGGAAAAATTGTCCCCCGAAAAATTAGCATAGAAGAATCCAAAATGCATAATGTTCTGCAAATGACAGCTGCTTAGCTGAAACAAAGGAAGCAAAATGGCTTTTGGTTGTGTTGCACTTGTTATGGTAATGAAGCCCCCTGCCCCTCTTTATGGGTAGTGCCATACAAATTATGGACGCTTTTCTATTTTGCATTGTTCTCCTTTACTTTTTTTTAACCCCAGACCTGAACGAACCCTAACGCTCTTCTCCATTTTGTCCATCTTTTCTAATAAATAACCACAGATTCTGGAGCACAAGTCCAACATTCAGCTGTTTTAACTCAGAAACAAATGCATCAACACCAGGACCAGGTTTGTGTAAAAGTCCAACTGTTTGATGTCCAGTGTCATATATGGACTTGACTTCCTGAGAACTGGCCCCTGCTCGTCAGGCCGGGCCCTGCCGCCGGTGCTTAGTATGCTAATGTATTCTCTCTGCTAATTCAGTACCGGGGCTGGGAAACAAAAAACAGGCAGCAGTGGAAAGGATCAGGTTTCAGCAGCACAACTTAATGACCAGCAGATTCATCATAGGACACGTGGAGCAGCGACAGTGTCGGCACCAACATCGCACACAGAATGCAGGTAGAGTCTGGTGCTGAAGGTAGGCCAGGCAGATTCTACCTCAGCAGCTGATTGGCCATGAGGAAGATGCCGTGTCTGCCATCATCGTCATCAGCAGCTTCTTCAAACATCTTCTCTGAAACTACTGGTCAGATTCACTTCAGACTTTATATGTATTTTCATTGGGATGACGTCTACAAAGTTTTAAGATAATGATTTTTCACAAACTTTTGGGATATTCGAAATTTTTCTAACCTTCGAGTTCCTAATTTGGCATGAACTGGGAGCCATACTTCCTTTATTGCTATTGCTGACTACAAAGATTGGTCACAGTGTTGAGAAATTTGGAATTGCTGAGAAAAACTCAAAATAAACACCAAAATGAAAAAAGTGGAGCAAATACTGAATGAATTTTAAGAAAATTAACAAAATAAACGATCTGTGGTCCACATGTTGATCAATTATAACATGTCAATGGTTCCACATATCAATCTAGTTCCTACTGATCAGCGATGTCAGTCATATATGGACTGTGATTGAATGAGTTGAGTTCTCCTCCAGTCAAAGTACCACCCACTTCTATTGGAGATTCATCTAGACCACAGGACTAGAACACGGTCCATTAATATGAGCTCCGTTCTCAAAGGCCTGAGCTTCAAGGTGTCCAGGATTTGCCGTGAACACACAGATAGCTTGGTTTGCGCCACGTTCACAGTGTGTCTTTTATGCCTGTTGCTCAGCACTGAAAGGGACGGGCAGCGCTCGCCTTTTGCTCTGTGAGCATTAAGCTGCCGTATCACACCCATCGGCCCATTGTCGCGCAGCGGCGAGTGACCGTTTGGTATTCCTGGCACAGAGCGCTTCTAAACTTTGGCCTTCGCTGTGGGCTTTAGGAACCCAGCCCACTGCCATTCCAATTCTCCCCCTCGCCTTTCCAACTCAATCTCACACCATGCCCTTGCTGGTCGCACCCCCAACACCGCACCCCCCCTGAAAAGAGTCACTTTTTACTCCCCCCAAGTGCATGCTGTTCCACTTATTCTGCGATATGGGAATGTTCCAATGTGACATTTTGGCATCCTGAAGCCACACATCCTCCACGTCCACACAAGACCACAAGTGTTTTTTCATCCTGGAGGTGTGTCACCTGCAGCTGCATCAAACCCCTCCTCTATGATTCCAACACAGCAACAATGAGGCAGCAATTATCTGTTGCAAGGTAAGCTACATGACATCAATACTTAACCTGCATAAATGTAAATATGCATGTAATTGTAATGAGTGATGCAGGACAAAAGAATTACAGTGTGTCAGAGCAGCAATAAACTGAACAAAAATTAAATGACAAAATAATGAACAAAATCAGCAAAATAATGAAAAAATAAGAAAAATAAACTAAAGAATAAACCAAATAATTAACTAGGTTAATAAAATAAACACAATTAACTAGAGGGCAAAACTAACCAAATAATGTAAGAAATTATTAAAAATGAATAAAACAATGGACAAAATTTCAAACTCTAAATAATATGCAAAATTACAAAATCTTTTTAAAAAACAAACAAAATAAATGTACTTTAGTTTATGTCCCACTTCCATTAATCCTCCTTTATCCAGGTTCGGGGTCTGGCTACAGTGATCCCAACACAGACCCTCTGGACCAGTTACTGAGGTCAGTTATTGATTTATTGGTTTAAATTGTCTCTTCATTTTCTTGCGTTTGGTTTGGTTTTTATCCTTACGGTCACGGTAAAACAGGAACATTCACAACCAGAATATTTAATTTATAATGTATTTGGACATGGACATGGACAATAAACAAAACTGTCCACGTCGATGGAACTGATTTATATTCAGGGGTTGCTTTTAAAAAAATAACCATAGATGTTTTCACCTCAGAGTCTCCCAACGTCATGCATTTGACACCAATGTCTTTTTGGAAAAAGGCACTCCAGAGGACGGCACAGGATGTCAATGGGGTCTTTTAGGGGAACATGGATGAGTTTGAGGGGTTCACTCACTTCACTGAAGATCACCAGCAAATTTAAAAAGGATCTAAATTTGTTGTAAGGTGCTAGTGGGGGTAGGTTGGGGTGGGGGGTCATTAAAGCTAGCATAGTTAAACCTATTGCTCCATGTCAGAGCTCCGCCTCTGTGTGGGTGGTGCAGCTGGTTTCTGTCTTGTTCTGGCTCTGATTAACAGACTCAGCACTGGTGGGGGTCTCTTTCCTCGACCTGACGTCTTGTACAAGGTGTTTGTACTCGACGTCTGAAGGCCTTCAGTCTCAGCTTCATCAGACAAAGAATCACCAGAACCCGTTGTGTGGACCACAGATGTTTCCAACAGTCTGCAGTACAACTGGAGTTTACAGACCGGCACTGGTTCCCAAAGTCCATGTTTTATGGATACTACAACACTGGCGGCGTCTAAATGTGTCAAGGAATTTAATCACAAGTCACAGATGACTTGATTCCTACAAATAAAAGTATGACGAAAGACGTTTTCACCCCTGAACATATGAACTAATCTGCTTTTATTTTACAAATTGAAACTACATGCTGAAATGGGATGAGTTTTGAGTATATTGTAATATTTCATATGTGTGTGTGTGTGTGTGTGTGTGTGTGTGTGTGTGTGTGTGTGTGTGTGTGTGTGTGTGTGTGTGTGTGTG
>JAPTHA010166911.1:15000-17174 GCA_029814585.1 Gymnapogon annona | reverse complement strand
CTCCCCCACCAACCCCCAAAACACAGACACACACACCCTACCTGCACACAATGGCATGTTGCTTGTGTCTAAATTTGGCAATTATTTTCACTGATCGAACTTCCCTTGCACTCTGCGTTCTTTCATCTGCCTTTTTCCTCTGTGATCATTTTGTTTAGAGACTCAGCTGCGCTTTAACTTCCTCACCCTTCACCTGGGCATCATCACCAGTCTTTGAAGAAATAGAGTTTGACACAAGACCATCTCAGCTGTGGTTCAGTCTTGCTGCTACACTGGCAAGCATGTGGTTAAATATACGAATTTTGGTAATTGAAAATGGTTCATTAAAATAAAGAGGGTTAGGGTTCAATACATGCTGCAATAGAAATTCAAAGTATATTGCAGCTAAAAATGCTCATTCATTTTTTTTAACCTTTCGCATGCAACCTTTTAATAACTGCCTCAAAGTGCATCATATTTGATGCCATCTATTCTTCCAAATTAACTTATCAAGTAAATCAAGGCTCATAATACCCAAAAATAATAGTAAAAAAAGAACTGAGGGTAGTCAGTTCTGTCGGTTCAGCATCATACATAGTTGAACGTAAAGAATCTGTGATGACTTCAGAACTGGTTTATACAGTGACGCGGCATCTTTTCCTTGTGCATAGGATCTTGAAAATAGTGAAATACCTCCGTTCACAGCACCCTTTGATCATCCAGGCCACATTTCCACTTACTTGACCTGACGCTAAAGTCTGATTTCTATTGGGTGCACCACCACTATTCGGGTCTGTATTTCCATGTGGTGGGAAACAGTGAGCAGCACGCTGAGTCAAAATTCACGCTTGGTTTCCTGTACACAGGTTGGTTACAAATGCATCTGTTAGTATCATTCCCGTCGGACCTTTAGAAAAGCTCATCCTCTAAAAATACAACACGTTGCTTGTCAGAAAGTAGAAGTAGCCTATTTTCTTCGCACTGTCTCCTGTTGCGAAAATTCTCAATTCCCCGGGTATATGTGCGTTCTTTGCGGGAAGGAGACGGGGACTGTGAGGTACTTTGTTCCTTTTTACTAAAGCCCCAGTTATGGTGCTTGCCCCTGAGCGTCCCCGATGCCATCTAACATCACACACCTCCCTGTGTAGTGAGTGGAAAACTTTCCCTATTTTTTGCCATTGTCATTATTTTTGCATTGTCTGAAACAATTAAAAGTGATACAGAAACCTTCCCTTATTTTTCCGTTTTACCTGATTCGATAAGCGTGGCCGTGGCAACAAAATGAAAATGCTTACTGAGCCTTTAACGTTAATGTTACCACCGGGGATGTTGAGGCGCTGCTGGAAGGTGCTGTGAAACACTTTATAGCCACGTCCTCTACTTCTTCGCTGCTGAAGCAAGCAGACGGACCTAATGCCTTTGTACCTGGGAGGGGTTTGATCTGCCTGCAGGGCCTGAATATTTGCACTCCTTTTATAAGCTTTTGCCTCAGATGACCTGCAGCGGCTCCTATACATTTACTTTTCCATAAATACATACATGCAATCGCTAACTAGGTAATCACATGGTCATCACGACTCAATGCACTTATAAGCAGATAGATTGGGTCAAGATGATCTGCAGGTGAAAGCGAAGGATCAGAATTGCGATGAAGACGGCCCATGAACTGTTCACACTCCTCCCCCCTGGGTAAGAGGCTGTGGAGCATCAGGGCGAGGACCACCAATCTCAAATGCAGCTTCTTCCCCGAGGCGGTCAGACTGATGGACTCCATGCAACGCTGACACTCTGTTGGGACACTATCGCTGTTTAAAAAATGTCTTTTTAAAAATCGATTTTAGCCTGCTTATTATGTGCTGCGCTCTTTTATGCACGTTGGTTTTAATCCTGCACTTAAGGTTTTTAAATCCCATTGTAGTTGCTTTTATTTATTTATTATGTATTAGGTTTTATTGATATGTATCAATTATGTGATCACTGATTTTAGAGAAATGGTTAGACTGTATATTGCTGGTACAAATTCTTATGTCATTTACTCATGGAAATGACAACACACTGAAACTGAAAGGTGATTTGAGTGACTTTGAGCCTGATGTAGTTGGCCGTTGCAGATGAGCTGGTTTGAGTGTTTGAAAAACTGCTGATCTACAGGGATTTTCACCTGTAACCATCTCGAGGGTGCACAGAGAGTGGCT
>JAPTHA010166911.1:0-10000 GCA_029814585.1 Gymnapogon annona | reverse complement strand
TCTATAGAAAGTGGAAACATTCCCATCACGTGAGCCCACCATTTTTCAACGAGCTTGACTCATTGTAATCTCAGAGGGGATTCATACCGTAGATTCAGGCTCTGTGGATGGATGTTATTTTGTTGTCGTATCATTGGTTCCCCACTTTGCTCAAGACTGAAAAATCACAGCTATTGGAAAGATAGCAGCAAGGGATTTTGTGCAGAAATGCGCTCAAGAAACTATCACAGGAAACGAGACACACTCTTTAGTAATGAATACTTTCAAACTTTTCACTGTAGTGCTCTTGAAAATGTCTGCTCTCGTTCACTCTTCCTTCTTAATGGTTTGCTACAAGCTGTGTGGCAGGAACATTAAGCACATGACATTTTTGGACTCGGGGGAATTACATCTGCTAAAGACTGCTAAGAGTAGAGGCACCATTTCCTTGCTGGTGAATCGGTGAAAAGGGATGATACTGTTGTGTTTCATATCTATGTGTAATGCTCGGATTTTGTTTGTATTTGATCATTTTAATTGTCACTATATGCACAATACAGGGATCACTGCAGCCAAATACCAGAGGAATACAAGAACTGTACTCTTTCATCTACCTTTGTAAACTGATCCCGTCCAATTTGAGGTATACATCATCTTTCTTTTCCTTTCAGGCCAGCTGACATCACTTAGTGCTTCACTTTATGAATGATTGATAGCAGTGAGTGGGTTTGATGACATAGTGATGAAGAGAGAGAAAGTGTGAGAGACGATGGGAGACACTTGGTTGAAGTTCAGTGTGGGGATGACGGGGGAACAGGGTCCAGTCGTGGGTAGACGGAGGCAGACACCGAGATGGACTCTCTGATTAGCAAGATGAATGTGTGTGTGTGTGTGTGTGTGTGTGTGTGTGTGTGTGCAAGCGTTTTGGCATGGTGACAGGCAGACGAGTTACTGTATGCGTGGATCAATAGCGTCCTTATATGGCCCGGATCAACCCTCCGCTTCCTCTCCCTACGGGGAGACTGATGGCATGTTTCAACCTAGGCCAAGTGTTGATTTGCCTGGAGGGATATTCATTTCAGTCCGCATCTAAGTTGAATAACATTTTCATATTGATCCAGGATTGTTGGCATTATCCTGAGTCTTTCCCATAACAATACCATGAATGGTACAATCGATTCCATCAGTCAGCATTAACTTAAGCATACGGTGTCTGTTTGTCGAGGCACACGTGCATGTCTTCGGTCTTTATAATGAAGATCTGAATTTTTATTTTGTTACCACATAGTTCACTATTAATTTATTGAACCTGACACTAGTTCGGCAGTGTTTTGTCCTTTGTCCTTTTGATGCCTCCACTTCCAATGGTGAAAAGCCTGTGCTGATTGCCTTCATTTTGTCATTGTTTAAAATTTGTTACGAGTGTGAGTTTTCATACCCAAACCACTTCTCTGCTTTCACAGCTACTTCCTTGAAAGTCTGTCCTTCACATCTGAGCTTTGATGCATCTTTTTATACTGTAGCTCAACTCTTCCAGCTGCTTATTGCATAAATATCACAATCCTGATCTGAAACAGTACTAGTTACGAGGAAACCTGTGCTTATTATAACCTTTGGATGGTGCTTTCATGTAGCCACTCAAAGGCAAATGTGCATTTTAAAGGCGTTCTACCTCTCAAATGCGACTTAACACACACAAATGATTTTCACTGTGTGATACATGCACAGAAAAGCAGACGCCACGCCAGACTTCTTCCTCTCTCATAAGGCTGCATTATAACGGTGTGGTTTACTGTTACTACTACTACTACTACTGCTGCACTCTGCTCTCAGCACAATCCCCTCACATTAAATAATGCAGCTGGCCATTGTGCAGAAGCTCCCCTCCTCCCAGTCCCATAGCAGTGCATATCAGCACATTTCTGATTGCTCTCCGATCGCCAAGAGTAACTATGACCATTTCAACGTTTACCGGGCCAACACTATAAACACAATCAACCTGTTTAAAGCTATTATCTATTTACAACCATGTCACACTTTTGTTGTGCAACAAAAGGAGCAAAAGGACAATCAAAAGCCATTCTCCGTCAAATGTTGCTCTTTGTATTAGATAAATACTGTAAAAATTACCAGGCACAAAATTCAGATTCCTGACTAGAATGCATGTACTAGTATGTACCAAAAGAAAATGGTTATGTTAAAGCAAGAAACAGTGCCCAGTATGATTGAAATAAGTGTGTTTATAGAAGGAATGTATGCATCTCAATCGCTATTGCGAATACAGGATTCCCAACGCTATGTAATAGTTTGTTTACATACATATGCATAAATTTACTCCGACCATTATTTCCTTTTATCTCGAGGAACGCTCCAATCAATTCCTGCAACCTTATTTGTACCACATAAGCCGTGTAAATAGCCTAAAGAAGATTGGGTTGACTCAAAGGGATCAGCCGGAGAGTCTCTGTTTGATCTTTACATTTAGAGGGGAAAAACCCCAATTAGCTGCACGGCCGAGGCAGGGAAGAGATAAAATGTGTAGGAGGGAAAATATACTTCATGCAAGTAATGTGAATTAAGTCTTTATAGGGTTTCTTTTGTTCGGCATCATGAGAAAAAACAAACAACTTCAGACCGCACACAGGCCCATTCAGTGTGAAAGTGAATGGGCCTGTGTGCGCCAGTGCTGCCACACACATTCACAGCGCCGGCATATACACACACACCTACACAGACGCACAGATTGAAACCTGTTTATTCTTGACAGGATGATGAAGTGGTGCTCCAGTGTGTGGCCTGCATCCAGAAGGAGAATCGCAAGTTCTGCCTGGCTGCCGAGGGACTGGGCAACCGGCTGTGCTTCCTGGAGCCCACATCTGAAGCAAAGGTGGGTACAAAGAGCGTGCGGCTGTTTGATTATTTAAAAAGAAAAAAAAGCCAGTATTAGAAACAGATGTTATCGGCGGAGGTTGACTCGGCATCTTGATCAACAAAACGCATCATCATGCACCTCATACAGCAGATGTTTATTTCCTGAGCAGTTATGCAAGATTTAAAAAAAAAATTTAATACGCAAGCCATCTGCAATCACCAAATGTCAGATATAGTAATGGGAAGGAGAGGGAAACTAATGAAGAGATGCATTCGCTCAGCTGAGAGCGCCATGGAAACCAAACATTGAGCTCATCTGCGACTAGGTCCACAAAACAGTCAGTGAAGCCGAGCGAGGGCAAACAGGAAGCAGCTCCGCTCCTCATCAAAGCACAAGCAACAGCTCATATCCTCCACCGTCTCCATGATGAGCTTTTTTCCCAACAGTTCGGGGACGATGTTGCATCTCTGTGGGCCCACTGTCAGATGATAATTCCCTGAAATTACACCCCTGGATGTATTTGATGGATTGTTTCATAAACGGTGCTGTCGTTGGCAGTAATTGCCTACAGCTTTATTGCAGCGCTGTTGTTGCCGCTGCTGACGCACTTTGCTTCCCCGTTGCATCTAAGTGCAAAGTTTAAATGAGAGCAGCTGGGTTCAATTGAATGGTTTGATTTTGTAATCAGCATGGTGCGACCTTGAATCCTGGGTTTACCAATCCAAATTATGGATCGCGTTCTCTACCTTTATTGCTTCAAGAGGCTGTGCAGATAATCAATAAGCGATCAAGCTACAGTATTTGGCAGAAACACCCAACTGAGCCGCTGCTGAAAAGAGAGTCTCAGGATGGTCTCTGCTTCATACTGCAATTTATCTGGAATTGATACTCTATGACGATGGTCCCCAACCTTTTTAAATGTGTGACAATATTTTCTTGGACCGGCGGATAAATAAAACAAAATAAAATTATACAACCAACATAATTCTGGTGATGATTATTTCTTTCAGCTTTTTCTCTTCTGGGGTCACCACAGTGAATTCAATTCACATGTTTGATTTGGCAGGAGTTTTTATGTCATATGCCCTTCCTGACACAACCCTTGTATTTATCCGGGCTTGGGACCTGCACAATGAGACATTGAGGCTACAGTTGTAGGCAGCAGTGTGAAGGGTCTTGCCCAGGGATCCACGCTGGACGCCAGTGTGGGTATTTAGCAAATATAAAAATAAGGGTGAATCCATTGTGTATGTCATTTTATTAGCAGTAACAACATAACATGAATAACAGCGTCCATTTTGTTCATTTTTCCAACTGGGGGTTTTCAATGTAGCGCTAATCTATTATGTGTTGGCGGTTAAAACAGCTGTTTCAAGAAGTTCGCGGAAAGATATACGACCGAGGCAGCATCTGGACGTACATCAAGACTGAGTCACTGACAGATGAGGCAGGGAGAATTTTCAAAATGAAACAGCACTCATAATCTGCTAATAAATAAAATAAAAGTTATATAAGTTATGTATTCCTTCTGTACAGCCACATACCAACTGACCCACGGACGAGTACCGGTCCACGGCCAGGGAGTTGGAGACCACTGGTCTATGATACTTTATAACCTTTTGACAACCTATTTGATATGATAGCCTTTTCCATATTAATGATATTTAATCACAATATCATGATATTGGCTAAGGTTAATGTCAATTAAACAAGAACACCTTTCATACAGGATGTTTACAAAGATGCCTTTTCTTCAGAGGAACACAATCAGGAGGTTAAAAATGGAACAGCACACTGTGTACGTGCACAGACCCTTTTCGTTTCATATCACCTCCTCTTTCAACAAGTCCCTCCTGCTTTCCAACAGATCTCACGGATATGCGTATGTTGTTGCCGGGCACAGAGGCTTGAGGCTTTCATCCTATATTGGATGGTAATTATACCTGACGGGTGTGATGGATGTTCTTCCTGTCTAGCACTTTGTCTTCATTGTCGGACGTTTTTTTTATGAAAAGCCGTCACCTCACCTTTGGGAGCAGCAATGACGAAGTAGCAAAATTAAAAAAAAAAAAAAGAAAAAGCAACACAAGATGGCAATTTTTAAATGTGTGTGGACAACTATATAGGGCATGTCCCTTACTGGTGATCTAGTGTAGTGAAGGAGCACAGAACTAGACCGACAGGACGAGGTTGATTTAAACGGCGCACAGTCTAAGCGGCAGCATCAATCAGCCTCGAAGAACGTGGTTGATTGTGATATATTTACCCTGCAGCTCCTGCCCGTCACCGCCTCAGTATTATGACCTCTGAATGGGCTATGCCCACATACCATCATGGTGGAGATGTTGTATCTTTGTTGGTTCCCCGGAGCCAGTAATTTTGAACTTATGCTTTATTTTTGTCAAGAATGGGAAAAAAAGGGGAGAGCTCAGTTGATCGAGATTGAAGGCGAATATAGAACATTTATTAATTAAACAAACACACAAATTGAACCCCACAAAGAATCCAAAAAAAAACAATGTAAAAAAAAAGTAAATAAAAAAAGTACATTATCAGACCTAGAGAAAAGACAAACCAAGACCTAGAAACCAAAAGACAAGACCACTAAAAAACCAATACACAAACTCAAACCAGAGTCACACACGAGGAAGGAAACCAGAAACTAGATCACACACGGGGGAAGAAATCAGGAATCCAGATCGGAGTCCATGGGTGAAAATGTCCAGGTTATTTCAGGCTGAAGGAGTGCGAAGAAGATTATGAGGCCATGCTGCTGGCTGGACAATCTGCTACTTAAATAGCAGTGCAATCAGCCACAGCTGAGCAGCGTGGCCAGGTGTTCCAGATCACAATCAGTTCCAGTCCCTTAAAAGGGAGAGGGAGCGGCCCAGCCCCAGCAAGGGCTAGCCAGGACAATTTTAAGGCAAAGTGTGTAACAATTATATACGTTTTCAGACCATACTAAAGGTAGACAGTATTTCACAGTACAGCATGAATGGAGAAAATTGGGGGGGGGGCTTGTGTGGTGACTATTGGGGAACATAATTCACCCCAGAACTATGGGTGGAATACCGGTTCCCACCAGGACCGTTGAGGGTGGGAACCCTGTGTTTTATATGCAGGTGGAGACACGTTCTGTCTCAGTCGCACTCAGTCGAGAATGGAAGCTTGTGCCGAGCAGGATAATAAAGTTTGTTCTCTTGCTTAATACTCCGCCTCCATATCTCCAGCACTACAAACTCGTATTTTTCTTCAAGTTTAATAGCAGATATTTGGTCCTAAGTGAAAGTTAAAGAAACTCAGTTGTTATGTCTGCAACAAAATTAAACCCTTTAGACCACAGGTGTCACACATGTGGCCCAGGGCTAAATCTGGCCCGCCAAGGGTCCAGTCTGGCCCTTGGAATGAATCTGTGCAATGCTAAAAGATATGAACAATGTATTAGTTTAGGTTCCAGTCAGATTTCATGTGAGTCAAACCAATAAAACACATATCATAATAACCTGTAAAGAATCACAACTCCAAATATGATCATGTATTTACAGTAAAACAAAGTATAATTTTGCAAAAAAAGTGAACAACTTGAACAAATTTGAACAACCTGATTAAGTACAGTTATAACAATATTCTGACTGTGACTAAATTTTGTGTTTGCAAATCCACTGTGATCTGTAGGTTATAACGTAAACTATTGTTATTTCTTATTAAATTATTATAATGTGTAAATGGTAAACTGAATACGTTACATTGATCTTTTCAGTTTGTTTCTGTTGATTCACATTTAAACATTTTCATGATGTAATTTGACTTTTTTCATTCTAAAACATAGAGAAAAGTTTGGAGTTGAAATAATTTATATATTATGATGGTATTATTTTACTGCTTCAGCCTACTTCAGATCAAATATACCTGTACGTGACCTCATGGAATGAAATGAGTTGGACACCCCTGATTTAGACAAATGAGAAAGTTATGTCACGACTTGACAATTAGTATGAAAAAGTGTAAAATTAGGTCATGACTACAGTATTTCAGTTGTTTTTATGACTGAGCCCTTCAATATAGTGAAGGAGCAATAAAAGAAACATCAGTGTGTCACCAAAGTGATGCTACTTTTAGCCATTTGTAAAATACTGAAATCACCCAAAATGATAGGAGGTCACACAAGAACCCAGCTCTGATTGGTCCATAGTTCACATCTGCCATAGATACTAAACGACCTCCTGCAAACGGTATCAGCACAACTCAATAAGAACACCGTTGCATAAATCCTTACGACGGAGCAACTAATACTTACAATTGATTTTTGTTTCTATTTCACTGCACCCTTAATTAACAGTTTCTCTAGCTCGTCCAATTAAGCTGAAGCAAATGTCAGAGTGCCGGGTCACGTCGACGGGGCAATCCGCCGTTAGCTGCCGTGACCCTCTCTAGAGACGGACATAAAGACGTGATGTATCCCTGCCCACTGTTTAACTGCCCTCTTTTCCCTTGTGACCAGTAATAAACTAAACATCAGGGCATGGTCCAGCTGTTGTAAAACTGTCTCCCGACCCGTTACTGGAGAGGACATCCTGACAGGGGGGGACACTCATCATCCCCCCGACCCACCTGCCCCCCTGCCCACACACACACACGCACACACACACACACACCCTCCCCACTACTGCTTGGCCTAAACAGATGAAAGGTTAGCTGTTCGTCCCCCATAGGGATGAGGCCAGACCTGCTACGATGACATCGAAAACGGAAAAAGATTTATTTATTTTTATTTATTTAATATGGACATAGCAATAACATTGGATGAACCAGATGTATTGTTAAAAGTGTTATAGGACAGGTGCTAATTTACAACACTTGTCCACAGGGGGCTTTTAAAAGAACAATATAAAAAACACAGTTTACAAATGTGAACAACTCTGTCCTGACTTCATCCACTGTTTTCGCTCTCTGGTACACTTGCTCAAGTGGGTTTGGAGTTTTAGTCCAGCAGGAAGAGAGTTTCACAGTCTAGCCCCTTTAAATGAGAGGCTGGACTGTCCAAAAGATGTTCTTAATAGTGGAAGGACACAGTCTCCGCTGACTGAGGCTCTGGTGGACGGTCTGAGAGAGGCCTGACGTCTAACTACAAGACCAGAAAACACTGGTGATACACAGTTGTTCAAACACTTAAAAATCAATTTTAGAACACTAAACTTTACAAAATTTTGAAAGGTAAAAAGCTTGTGTTTCTGTATGATTTCACAGTGATGCCATATCATAGGTTTCTTATCCAGAATCTTAACTGCCCTTTTATACAGAGAGGTTACAGGCTTCAGAGTGGGAGTTGACGTTTGTGACCATGCTGTGATGCAATAGGACAGATGTGAGAAAACCATTGCATGCATGTGCACTAAAGCATACTACGACATACTGCGACATCGCAGAGGAAACCAAATGATGACTCTTCCTCTGGTTTCTTTTGTTCCTCATCTAAACTGTTGTCTGTAGTTTCATAATTAGAATTCACTAATACACTTTGCAACATCCGTGCACAGCAGGGGGATGTTGTAGCTATGGTGATGATACATTAATGTGAGACTCCACTGTTATTTCAGCTGGAAAAGTGGGTTGCGGGGGGAAGTTAGCAAATGAGGTTAGATTTTACCTGTGTGAATGAACCAGTTAGGGACAGTTGAGATTCTCAGTAAGGAGGCCAAGGAAGGTGTTTAGGTTGGTCTCATTTATCTTATAGCACATAATGTCGCCATCGCTGCTCCCCTCATTCTGTCAATGAATTGTCCCTATCCTCACCTGTCCCATTTGCCCTGGTTTGCAATTGCAATTTGGCATCTTTTCCATTTTTTTCCTCCCTCACAACACTCGGTCCAAGACCTGGCTTATCTGTGTGCAAGCCGACCCCAAAGCACTTAATCTGTTTTAAAGTACCTTTTAATGAATATCGCCTTCTCAATTAAGACAAAGTTTCTTTAAGTGCGAGGAAAATGAAGCAGTCAGCACAGATTTTATGAGCGGGCATCATATCCAAAAATCCCTCTGGATTCCGGGAGCAATTTAACATTTCCTTCTATGTCTATGAATGTTTTGCAGTGGTTGCAAAATTGGTTTTGCCTTTTGCTCCAAAAAGAATTGATGCAAGAAGGACAGGTTGGTGATGATGATGCTTTCCATAATAGTGGATTAATGAAGGAACGTGTTGAACTGGTGTATAAATGACGGATGCAAAACTAGTACTGGTCACTGAGATATCATTTTTTGTAAAGGTAAGCAGAATACTTAATAATCACATCCTGTGGCCTGTATTCTTTGCACCATACAGCTGCAAAACATAGCAGTTCCTGTCAGTGATCCAGATAACTTTAAAAAAAAGGAAAGAAACAAACTGTACTGCACCCACTTCCACTGTATGTTATATGGGGCTCACTGTCACATCAAGAATAATACTGTGCTCTATTGTGCTAATACAGGTGCATTCTTATACACAGCTTAGAAGTATTAAAATAAGGGCGCACAAACAAAAAAAACCCACATGTGCAATAAGGAAATCCTTCTTCTGCTGCTTAGTTTTTTTTTCTTTTTTAACCCAGACCCATTTGTTTTTCCAGTATGTTCCTCCAGATCTGTGCATCTGTACCTTTGTGCTGGAGCAGTCGCTGTCAGTGCGGGCCCTGCAGGAGATGCTGGCTAAGAGTGGACTGAACAGTGAAGGGGTGAGTGACGGATAGATAACAAACACTGACGCTCAGTGCTTACAGTCATCGTAAAAACCATCCTTGAGTCATATGTGCTGTTTGAGATTTGAAAGAGCAAGCTATAAAAGAGTTTGTTGTAATGAATGTAGTCTCATACGCTGAAAATTACTTATTCAGGTGCTGTAAAGGGATTAATGAGTGAAATAGGCCCATTACAGTAGCCTGGGGTCCCTTGTTGCAGATAGGTCCAAGCCTCAATGAATATTAATGCAGATGAAGGGGATGCCTCTGCGTTTCCTCCAATGCCTTGTGAACTTAAATTGTTCAACTGATTAATGCAGAGGTTTGAAAGAAAACTGCACGATAAACCAAATATCAGATCAGATCAGATCAGATTCATTTTATTGTCATTGCACAGACCAATGGTCTGGCAACGAAATGTCATAAAGCAGCAGCA